>SJYA01000623.1:2361134-2414283 GCA_006410615.1 Neotragus moschatus | reverse complement strand
TTGTGTGTTACTAATGTAACTTCCTTTGGGGATTTCTCCAGAAACTGCAAAAATATTTAATTGCTTTTCAGTTATGTTTGGATATTAGACTGACCTTTTAGAGTGCAACTAAAAAAATCAATCCTGAAGGAAGTCAACACTGAATATTCATTGGAAAGATTGATGCTGAAGCTAAAGTTCCAATACCCTGCCCACCTGCTGCGAAGAGCCAACTCATTGGAAAAGACCCTGATACTGGGAGAGAATGAAGGCAGAAGAAGATGGTGGCAGAGGATGAGATGATTGGATAGCGTCACTGACTCAATATACATGAACTTGGGGAAATCCTGGGAGACAATGAGGGTTGGGGAGGACCTGTGTGCTGCAGTCCATGGAGTTGCAAAGAGTCAAACATGACTTAGTGACTGAACAACAACAACCTGGCTCAGGAAGTCTCCAGGGAAGGCAGGCTCAACTGGATGAATCGGATAAATCTGCAAGCCTCTCCTCACTTGTACTATCTTCTTCCTCCTGCTCTTATCTGGGGAAGTGTCCTTCCTTTGAGCCAGGCCAGACCACTCACTGGCCTCTGGATAATATTCCCTTCCCTTACCCCCCAGCTTTTTCTGCTTTGCCAGTTTTTCTCTTCTCTGTTAAGTAGATTATTTCCTTGGGCCTACAAGTATGCAGAATGCCAGATGCCTGGATCATGCATATCCTTTCTGGTATCACCCTCATTTCTTTATCCCCCCCCCCCTTTAGTCTTAATTCTCGAGTATTGTCTATGCAAGTCTTCTTTGTCTTCATTTTCCTAACTCCTATTTACTCTAACCAGTTCCAATCTGGATTCTCGTTCACTTATTTCACTGAAGCTAATCTGGATAAGGTGATAACCTTTCTTGGTAATAACAGATGCAGCTGATAATTGTGTTTTTTTCTTGTCTTTTCAGTAGTTGTCTACACAGTAGAGCAGGGACCCAGGCTGTCTGAGTTTCAGTTCAGTTCATACTCTCTTAATCTTCTCTAACCTCTCTGGCTCCTTTATCTTATTCTTCCTTTTGGTCAGAAATCAATGTCTATTTTGTTCACTGTATTCTTTATAATGTCTATTACTAGATCTGATGTATACTAGGCTCTCAAGAAACGTTATTTAAGTTAAATAGTTTCAGTTCAGTGAGCATCGTGTTTTCCCTCTAGAGATGCGCTATGCCATAGTGGTCACTAGCCATATGTGGTTATTTAAATTTGAATTAATTAAAATTAAAGTAAATAAAAAATTCAGTTCTTTAGTCACACTGGACACATTTCAAATGCTCAATAGTCACACGTGACTAGTGGCTACCACATTGAACAGTGCAACTTTTTAGAGTACGTTGCTGGGAGTTCTATGGATTAGCACTATTCTAGAGAGCTTAAATTCAATTGCTGAAATCTAAGCCATGTATGTCATGAAAGTGAAAGTGAAAGCTGCTCAGTCATGTCTGACTCTTTGTGAGCCCATAGACTATACAGTCAATGGAATTCTCCAGGCCAGAATACTGGAGTGGTTAGCCGTTCCATCCTCCAGGGGATCATTCCAACCCAGGGGTCGAACCCAGGTCTCCTACATTGCAGGCAGATTATTTACCAGCTGAGCCACTAAGGAAGCCCAAGAATACTAAAGTGGGTAGCCTATCCCTTCTCCAGGGGATCTTCCCTACCCGGGAGTCACACCAGGATCTCCTAAATTGCAGGCAGATTTTTCACCAGCTGAGCTACTAGGGAAGCCCCCAAAATATTGATTCTTTGTGACCCCATGGATTATACAGTCCATGGAATTCTCTAGAATTCCATGAATACTGGAGTGGTTAGCCATTCCCTTCTCCAGGGGATCTTCTCAGCCCAGGTATCAAACCCAGGTCTTCCTCATTGCAGGCAGATTCTTTACCAGCTGAGCAACGAGGAAGCCCAAAAGAAATTTTAGATAGTAGTGAATGGGGAAGTTGTTCAGTTGTGTCTCACTCTTTGTGACCCTATGGACTGTAGCCCACCAAGATCCTCTGCCATGGAATTCCCCAGGCAAGAATATAGGAGTGGGATGCCATTCCCTTCTCTAGGGGATCTTCCCAACCCAAGGATTGAACCTGGGTCTCCTGCATTGCAGGCAGACTCTTTTACTGTCTGAGCAAGGGTCATGTGTAACATGGTCAAATGATTGGATGATTCTCTCAACAGTTTTACAAGATTACACAGGACAATTGCTCAGCTAGGACAGAGAGATATTTTGACTATTATGAAGCAAGAGAGTTTAACATCCTAGTTAAATGCATGGAGTTAGTGATGGAGAAATCTGAAGACTAGTCCTGCTATACTGTTTGACAGCTATATGTCAAGAGCAAGAATTCCATCTGTTTTTGCCTCTCTCCATTTTCTTAATTGTAAAATGGATTAATAATAATACCTTACTCATAGCATTGTTGTATAAATTAAGAAGGTGGATGCATTTAAAGTATTTATTGTTGTCTCCAGTACAAAATACAAGCTTAGTAAACCACAGCTAGTATTATTATTGCTGTTATTATGTTATATATATCTTCAGGAGGAGGGCACATACCCATACTTGTGTCCTTCCATTTCAATCATGGCCTTAAACACTAGTGTCTCTTTTTCTACGTATACCAACACTTGAGTAAGAGGGTCATGTGTGCCTGTGTGCTAAGTTGCTTCAGTTGTGTCAGAGTCTGCGACCCCATGGACTATAGCTCACCAGGCTCCTCTGTCCATGGGATTCTCCAGGTAAGAAAGCTGGAGTGCGTTGCCATGCCCTCCTCCAGGGGATCTTCCCCTTCCAGGGATTGAACCTTTGTCTCCTGCATTGCAGGTGGATTCTTTACCGCTGAGCCACCAGGGAAGCCAAGAGGGTCATACATACTAGGCAAATATGTTAGCAGAACAGGGTCAAAATGAGTTTTGAAGAGTAGGATTTATCTGGCAAAATTTGCTGCAGAATGGATGAAATCTTTTAGACCCATACACTTTCAGCTTGGATCTCTGCATCCACCATGACAGAAACTCATGAAAGTTGATGGGCACAGTTTCCACTGGGAGTCCAATGCTCCTTCTAGAACTACAGTATCAGATACTTGTTCTCCTTGGGCTGACAGGACAAGGAAATGCTGTTGTTTCTCCCCAGCTGGGAGAGTCCCTAATGGAATACAGCACGAATTTGCTAGTACTCCTGTCTTGGATCCTTTGTGTTTCTTTATAAAGCTATTCTCCAATCAGCTTCCTGTAACATGTGAGTAACTACCCACAATTTTCAGTTTCATCACAGGGATGCTGGAGAGTTAACCAGCCTGTCTTTCAGGGATGACAGTCTCTGAAGAAGCACTTTTGCAGGGAATTGTCATTTGCAGTTTGACATTTCTGACTTACTGTTCCCCATATGCATGAATTGAAAAATTCCTTTAAGAAGGATTTACATCTCATGAAATTTTAGAATCAGTCTGATTATCACTTGTGGTCTCAGATTCATATTTTCTTTCTTATTAGAGAGTTACTCAGCCCCGGTCAGCAGCAGTTTCTATGAAGGGAACTGGTGTGCCAGGTTTAAACATAGAAAGTGTCTCTGATGCACCTGTTTAGGGATTTACTAATTTCACAAGTGCAGTAATTTGAGCAAAACACATGTGAGACACTTAAAAAAAAAACAAAAAACACAAAACCAAAAACATCCACTAGTAGTAAGAGCCCTGACTGCTGCTATTCCTACTGTCTACAGCACCAGACCCAGCTGCTATTAGTAGATTCCACTAATGAGCAGCTTCATTTCCAAAAGTTCTTTTGGTCAGCTTTTTATAAATTACAGTGTTTTAATTCAATATGACATCTACTGGAAACAGAAGATTGATTCAATCTTGCATTGTCTTTTGTTTCATTCGATGTGATTATAAATGATCCGTTTCCATATTTCCAGCATGCCCACCACTTTCCTAATCTCTGTGCCTGCTTAGTTCATTGAATTAGGACTTGAAACTACTGGGGTCTCCAGCCCATGGTAACACAAAGCCCCTCTAACCTTGTCTGATAGAACTGTCACAAGGGATACAGCAGAACACCTTATAGATCGTGGGGAAACTTTTTTGAAACACAGGTCCAGGGCTTGTCCTTCTCAAGAAGGGTTAGTGCACCATTTTCCTTTGTAAATAGCAGCATATTCTCTAAGCTTTAACTGCCCAAAATTGGATTTACATTGAATTACAGGCAGAATTTTTAACTGGGCATCATGAAAGATGGTTTTCTATGTCAGTGAAAAAAGATTAATTTATAAACCCTTGGTTCTTTCCTGCAATAATATTTCTATCAATACCCATCTGTAAAAAAAAGTAGGTAATTTTATGATTTGAAGCGTGTGGAATATTATTCATATAGACCTAAGAAATTAAAAAGTTGAAGTGTTCCAATGGCTATTTCAAATGTTTCAGTGAAATAGCCAATGAAAAAGAAGAAAGTCTGACAGTCTACAGCCTGCTTTCCACAGGGAATATANAAAAAAAGTAGGTAATTTTATGATTTGAAGCGTGTGGAATATTATTCATATAGACCTAAGAAATTAAAAAGTTGAAGTGTTCCAATGGCTATTTCAAATGTTTCAGTGAAATAGCCAATGAAAAAGAAGAAAGTCTGACAGTCTACAGCCTGCTTTCCACAGGGAATATATTAAATACCTTTGATAATGATAGTGTTAGTTCAGGGACAAAGAATTAGTTCATTTAAGTGACTGTTACTTTGTCTCACCTGCATTTTTTCCTTCCACTGTTATTATTATTATTATTGTGTTTTCTTTAAGCCACAGTTTCCATCCTTACTAAGTTTTTACAATTTCTTTCAAGTGAGATGAAATGGGATTGCACTTCCTGTTTTGTNCCACTTAACCTAACATTCCAGGATGTCTGGCTCTAAGTGAATGATCACATCATCATTTTATCTGGGCCATGAAGATCTTTTTTGTATAGTTCCTCTGTGTATTCTTGCCACCTCTTCTTAATATCTTCTGCTTCTGTTAGGTCCATACCGAGCAGTTCAAGTCAAAAAGAAAAAAGAGTTTTGAGGAACTAGTATCATTTAGAGACAAAGACTTTATTTACATTAACTTTATCCAAAAATCTCCATTTGCACTGCTCCTAATTTGAAACTATATAGTCAAAGCAAAAATGTTCACCTAAGCTTTTGAGTCTTATCAGTTCTTTCCAAATGTCTTTTTTGGGAAAAGTTTTCAAATAATAAGTTCAGGAAATTTAGGGTCAGATTTTGCTAGTCAATTGTTGTTTAATTGAATATGTGGTGTGAAATGAAGAAGCAATGCAGAAAGGAAAGGAGACCCTTGCTTTTGTAAAGGAGCAGACATTGCTATTCCAGTATATGTGTCTTTGGTTCAAGGATTATTTTAGGCTGATTATTTTAAAGAAGCAGAAGACTCAGGAGGCCCTTCTTTTTGCCTCTGCCTTACCGTGGGCTTCCCTTGTAACTCAGCTGGTAAGGAATCCACCTGCAATGTGGGAGACCTAGGTTTGATCCCTGGATTGGGAAGATCCCCTGGAGAAAGGAAAGGCTACCCAATCCAGTATTTTGGCCTGTAGAATTCCATGGACTGTATAGTATATAGTGTTGCAAAGAGTTGGACATGACTGAGTGACTTTAACTTCACTAAATGCCTAAAAATATTTATATAAATGGTTTAGACTAGGAGGAGGACAGTCCTCTGAGATGTTTACACAGAATCTGGGCTAGGTGTGGTCAAGGCACCCTGGCAGGGCCTGGAGACCAAAAACTTTCAGTCACTCATTGTCTCTGCATGGTCTAGCAAATATTTGTTGACCAACCATTTGCTCTTTTCCATCTTCCTGTGACTGTCTTTCTTTCCCTGAAGTCCCAAACCCCTATCTCCTTCTACTTAGTCCAAGAGGACAAATATATCTCATTTTATCCAACTGCCTTTGGAATCTCTTGTGTTCAAGTTCCCCATGCATGCCATGCCATGCCAAGTCACTTCAGTCATGTCCAACTCTGTGTGACCCCATAGATGGCAGCCCACCAGGCTCCTCTGTCCACGGAACTCTCTAGGCAAGAATACTGGAGTGGGTTGCCATTTCCTTCTCCCCATACATATGTAAGTAAAGTTGTTTTCTTGCTATTTATCTGTCTTATACCAATTTAATTATTCAGCTAGACTAGACAGAAGAAACTATAAGAGTAGAGAAAACTTTTTTCCAATACCCCTACTAAAGAACTGTGGTGGACTTGAGAGCAGGGGAGATATGTTTTTACCTGGATTACTGTTGTTATTCATTATTCTTCACTATACATGGATTTTTAAATGATAGCAATTGATCTATAGGCAATGAGCTCTCCATATTTAGGGATCTGAAGGGAAGTTTTAGATATCTGCAGATGGTAAACTTAGCCTGTTTCAGATTGTTAGGTTCTGCAGAGCAACTGCTCATGATTGGGTGGTAATGAAGCATCCAGAATTTAACATGGCAGGGAAGAGGGAAAATAGGTGACTGAAGAAACCTCTGATTTTCTAACCTAAGTCAGGCCCATTTCCCTCACTGCCTGTCTCATGTTTCTCTTTTGGTCATGCTTTCTTTGTCCTTTCTTTCCTCTTTTTCATTATCTGAATCAGTTCATGAGTGAGTGAGTGAAAGTCACTCAGTGGTATCCTATTCTTTGTGATCCCATAAACTATAAAGTCCATGGACTTCTCCAGGCCAGAATACTGGAGTAGGTAGCCTTTCCCTTCTCCAAGAGATCTTCCCAACCCAGGAATCCAACCCAGGTCTCCTGCATTGCAGGTGAATTCTTTACCAGCTGAGCTATAGAAGAGAAGAGTGAAAAAGCTGGGTTAAAACTCAACATTCAAAAAACTAAGAGCATGGCACCTGGTCCCATAACTTCATCCCAAATAGATGGGGAAACAGTGGAAACAGTGACAGACTTTATTTTCTTGGGCTCTAAAATCACTGCAGATGGTGACTGCAGCCGTGAAATTAAAAGACATTTGCTCTTTGGAAAAAAGCTATGACAAACCTAGACAGCATATTAAAAAGCAGAGACATTGCTTTGCTGACTGACAAAGGTCCATGTATCAAAGCTATGGTTTATCTAGTAGGCATGCATGGATGTGAGAGTTGGACCATAAAGAAATCTAAGCAGTGAAGAACTGATGTTTTTGAACTGTGGTGTTGGAGAAAACTCTTAAGAGTCCACTGGACTTCAAGGAGATCCAACCAGTCAATCCTAAAGGAAATCAGTCCTGAATATTCATTGGAAGGACTGAGGCTGAAGCTGATGTGCCAATACTTTGGCCACCTGATGTGAAGAACTGACTCATTGCAAAAGATCCTGATGCTGGGAAAGAATGACAGCAGGAAGAGAAGGGAATGACAGCAGACGAGATGGTTGGATGGCATCACCAATTCGATGAACATGAGTTCGAACAAGCTCTGGGAGTTGCTGATGGACAGGGAGGCCTGGCGTGCTGCAGTCCATGGGTTCGCAAATAGTCAGATATGACTGAATGACTAAATTGACTGAACTGAACTGAACCAGTAAAATAAAATATAGGTCTTGTTTGCTTCAATGGGCCCTAAGACGGTAGGGACTTTTGTTTGTTTTTAGGTATTTTTGACACTGATAGAACACTGACAGAACAGTGTCTGGCCCTGAATACATGTTTGTGAAGGAATATAAAAGAAATCTTATTGGTTACTTGCTGTGCCTCCTTTATCCTGCCATTACAGTCTCGTTGGAGTGCGGTAGCCAGGAACATCTGGCTTTGAGCAAGATCACATATTCTCTTCGTGTCTGCACTAAGTGCTGAGTGAATATTGAAGGAAAGAAGAAAGAAGAAGAAGGAGAGTAGGTAACATTTAGCTTCAAAGAAGTTGAGACCAATATACTGGTTTGGGCAATAACTTCAAATGAATAATTGAAATACTGAGGATGAGCATTTTATTACATCTTCAACATTAATGTGTAAAGGGCTCCCCACATTTTGAACAAATGCATTTCTTAAAAGTAGGCACAGATTTGCCTTATCTGCTTTGAATGGTATGGCTGNAAGAAGTTGAGACCAATATACTGGTTTGGGCAATAACTTCAAATGAATAATTGAAATACTGAGGATGAGCATTTTATTACATCTTCAACATTAATGTGTAAAGGTCTCCCCACATTTTGAACAAATGCATTTCTTAAAAGTAGGCACAGATTTGCCTTATCTGCTTTGAATGGTATGGCTGTAATTGTCTCTTTGAATATACTAGCATTTTGGCCTTTGGTAGCTCTGCAGAAATAGTTATAGTTGTGTTAATGGTACTGATATATTGAAGAAGATCCCTAAAAGAATTTCATAGGGTAGGTTGAGATATTTAAATGGAAATATTTGTCCACATTATAGAAACTTAATCTGAGTAAATTTAAACTTGAAGCTAATGCATTGTGGTTGGGAATGTAGGTTGCCTGCCCCGCAGAAGTTTCCATTGGACCAATTATTTGTTTGTCCATTCACTTACTGAACAAATGCAAGAGTCTGCTAGGTATAAAACACATTGTGATAGATAAAGGGAGAAGGGATGCATTTAGAATGATTTTCATTGTCTTTCAAAATTTAGTGTTTTATATTCCATCTTAAAATCTATTCTGTCAACAACACCCTACCCTGTGATCAGACTTAGTCATTTTCATCAATGGCTCTGATGGTGGAATTGAGAAAATGCACTCTACAGAGACATGTATAGCTTAGTTGGGTGAGCCTACACTGGAAAATAGATTTAGTACTATATGCTCTTGACAAAGTGAAGACATGAGGGAAAGTTAAGAGATTGAAAATTAGTGGAAAAAACTCAAGCATCTAAGAAATAAATGGATAGGCCTAGACACTGGTTTTCTGTGTCTATGTGTGACTGTGCCTGTAAAGACTCACCAGGCAAAGGGGTATGATCAACTAGAAGCAGGTGAGCAGTTCAGCTAGTGTGCCAATTGGTGGGCAAAGCAACAACAAAGGAATCNTATACTGGTTTGGGCAATAACTTCAAATGAATAATTGAAATACTGAGGATGAGCATTTTATTACATCTTCAACATTAATGTGTAAAGGTCTCCCCACATTTTGAACAAATGCATTTCTTAAAAGTAGGCACAGATTTGCCTTATCTGCTTTGAATGGTATGGCTGTAATTGTCTCTTTGAATATACTAGCATTTTGGCCTTTGGTAGCTCTGCAGAAATAGTTATAGTTGTGTTAATGGTACTGATATATTGAAGAAGATCCCTAAAAGAATTTCATAGGGTAGGTTGAGATATTTAAATGGAAATATTTGTCCACATTATAGAAACTTAATCTGAGTAAATTTAAACTTGAAGCTAATGCATTGTGGTTGGGAATGTAGGTTGCCTGCCCCGCAGAAGTTTCCATTGGACCAATTATTTGTTTGTCCATTCACTTACTGAACAAATGCAAGAGTCTGCTAGGTATAAAACACATTGTGATAGATAAAGGGAGAAGGGATGCATTTAGAATGATTTTCATTGTCTTTCAAAATTTAGTGTTTTATATTCCATCTTAAAATCTATTCTGTCAACAACACCCTACCCTGTGATCAGACTTAGTCATTTTCATCAATGGCTCTGATGGTGGAATTGAGAAAATGCACTCTACAGAGACATGTATAGCTTAGTTGGGTGAGCCTACACTGGAAAATAGATTTAGTACTATATGCTCTTGACAAAGTGAAGACATGAGGGAAAGTTAAGAGATTGAAAATTAGTGGAAAAAACTCAAGCATCTAAGAAATAAATGGATAGGCCTAGACACTGGTTTTCTGTGTCTATGTGTGACTGTGCCTGTAAAGACTCACCAGGCAAAGGGGTATGATCAACTAGAAGCAGGTGAGCAGTTCAGCTAGTGTGCCAATTGGTGGGCAAAGCAACAACAAAGGAATCTCAGAGTAATCTTTCTTAACAGAGCACCTGTAAAGAGAGATGTATTGGATAGGATCTAGGAATGGCTTGGAGAAGGCAATGGCACCCCATTCCAGTACTCTTGCCTGGAAAATCCCATGGACGGAGGAGCCTGGTGGGCTCCAGTTCATGGTGTCGCGAAGAGTTGGACATGACTGAGTGACTTCACTTTCACTTTCATGCAGTGGAGAAGGAAATGGCAACCCACTCCAATGTTCTTGCCTGGAGAATCCCAGGGACGGGGGAGCCTGTTGGGCTGCCATCTATGGGGTCACACAGAGTTGGACACAACTGAAGTGACTTAGCAGCAGCAGCACCAGCAGGACTGGCTTCTCTCTTTAAGGGCAGATGAAATAGGGTAAAGCGTGGAGAATTTAAAGCAGTGGTTCTTATCCAGTACAAGAAAACAAAATATAAATCAACCAGATACTCCTAATACATTGCAAAAATCTTATTAATATGTTACGTAACTTTGCCTTTCATGTCTGTTTATAGTCATATATTCATATCTACTTTTTGATCAGAATGACTAAGTGGAGGGTAAAAGAGGATTGAAGAGGACAGAAATGTTATATATGCTAAAAGAACTTCGGAGAAAGGAAACCCTGGTTCCAGAAATGTGTTAGTTAGCCAAAAAAAAATGTTGAATTTAGACATGAGAAATAGTCAAATTTTCACTGTAGTGATGGTAGGAAGGGCCATTGTACTACATGAAGGTAAACTCAGAAATGTTGGATTAGAGATCCCTGAAGGGATTATGACATTTCATCTCTAGCTGTCTAAGAACCCAACTCTTGCCTTAGGTATTGTTTAATTTGGGACACTGAGCACATATCTGATGTCATGGAGACATTCTTTACCACCCTGTGACTTTTGTTAACTGGACTTCTTTGAAACAACATCAGAAAGCGGAGTTAACTGAGTTTGAGAAACAAGATGAGTAAAAAGTAAGATCAAAGCAAGGTCAAAGGTCAGGGCAACAGAACCCTAAATCCGGATGGAAGTGTCTGCTTCATGCACCTGATGTGATGTTAGTAATGACACAGGCACACTTTCCTACGTGAGGCTCTGGTGGGGCAATAGCCTATTGGACGGAATGCAAACAAGAATATTTTTACATAACAACCTCATCTACATTGATCTTTGTGTCTCAAGCAGTCAAGAGAAATGCTCTGGCGTTTGTTTCCATCATTGAATATGTACTGATCCTGCTTAACCTCTGTAGGTTGAACGTTAGAGGTCACCCTGGCTTTGTTGTATTCAGATGTCTTTGGAAAGCTACCTTGGTGTTTGGAGCTGCTGCCAACCTTTTTCAATATAAATTAAACGTCACAAGGCTGTGCCACTTCTCCCTATGTGTTAAAGAGTTGTGAAAAGCCATTCTGAGTTCATGTTCCTTAAAGAGTCCTTTTTATTATTCACATCGACATTGTCAACTCAAAAAAGCCTGTTATAAATGGATTAATTTATGGCAAGATTGTTGATTGACAGGAAAAAGTTTGTTATGTATGGATTTGACATCACAACCATGCATAGCCAATTTTTGCACTAACAGTTTCTTTAGGGAAGAATTCTTCCAGCCACATTGCGTAAACAGCTGTTGGAAACACCTTTGCATCGATCATTTGTAATAGTTTATTAAAGTGGTACCTGGCAACATGTCTATATAGTTAAAGCCTTGCTCATTACCAAACCCCATTTTTCAGGAGTTTATTACTCAAGCTTTTCAAATCGCATCAAACTCAGACGTCATGTGTGAGCATTCACTCTCTGCATTGTTTCTTTTGTTAGCGAGGGTTCTGAAGCAAGGGCCTCATTTCTTATGGAATGGTGAGGACTGTGATTGATTCTGCATCAGATTTTTGAAAAAAGCTTCCCTTTTTTTGAAATCAATTTTTCTCTAAAATGTTTTTGAATGTTTATACCTTTTCTTCTCTTGAAATAGATATTTATTAAAAAAAAAAGTCTTAATTATCATAAGGACACCCTTATTCTCTTTTAGTTTATAATTTTATGTGCTTGTATCATATTTGGAAGCTTCTCTTGATCACTTAGGTGTTTGCCATCCCCCTCCTCTTTTCTTGCCTGTTCCCCTTTCCGTGCATAAAAATGCCTCCTTGACTTGCTTTCCCCTTTGTCTTTGAATTGAATGTCAACTCTCTCCTTTCTTAAAGATTGTCCTATATAAGTTAAAGGGCTTCCCAGGTGGCTCAATGGTAAAGAATCTGCCTGCCAAGCAGGAGACATGGGTTTGATTCCTGGGTTGGAAAGATCCCCTGGACAAGGAAATGGCAACCCACTCCAGTATTCTTGCCTGGAAAATCCCATGGGCAGAGGAGCCTGGCGGGCTACAGTCCATGGCACTGTAGAGTTGTACACAACTTGGCGGCTAAAGAGCAACAATAATACAGGTCAGAAGATGGGCTTACTGAAACTCAGGTTGGAATGGCAGCTGTTACACACACCACACAATTCTAGGCAAGTTATTTTGACTATGTAATCCCTGTTTCTGTTACTTCATGAAAAAAAAAGGAACAATAACAATACCAATCTCTAGCATTGTTTTTATATATATTTATATAATGATACAAATAAGTTAATATGTGTAAAGGGCTTGCCCTTTAAGTGATGGTTGCTGGTGCCCTACTAATATAGAGTCAGGTAGAATTAGGCCCTAACATTAGTCCTCCTGCATCCTTGGGTTCCCGTCTAAGCCTCTTCGAGGTCAGGGTACATTTTATTACAAGTACTGATATCCCTGAGCGCCTCCACAGGACATTGGCAGCTCCTTTTGGCAGCTTCCACGGCAATGATGCCTCCTACCCTAAACCTGGTACACCCTGGAACTTCTTCAGAGGGGGTAAAGCAGGAAGGTGCATAATGAACTGTGTTACACCGTTAGTCTGGATAAGCCCCAGAGCATATGAAGAGCCAACAGAGCCAGCTGGCTCCCCAGCAAGCCCTGGTTCTGCCAAGACCCACTGATTCCTGATGAGGAAGCAAAGAGCAAACACTGGTGCTGGGAAGACTGAGGAGGGCATTCACCCCCAAGATTAGAAAGTTATTGGCGAAGGCAGATTGTGAAGATTCAAAGAGCTAATGATTGCTTTGAAACCCATTGAGAGGGAGTCTATTAACTAGACTAATGGATAGAGGGAGTCTAACCATTGTATTAGTTTGTGATTTTTAATCTCTTGGGTACTGGGTCCTTGTACAGGGTGGAATCAGACTTCCTTGGTGATGATTTAGCATCTCTGAACTGACTTCTAGATCATACTCACATACTGCATACAAAGCACTGTGCTAGGCTTTCTCCACAATGATCAGACTTCCACAGCTGGATTCTTAAAAAAATTTGAAAAAGCTGATGCCACAAATGTTGCTGGTGAAAAAATATCATGTAGAGTTTATTCCTTTTCTTCCCCCCTTTTAAAAAATTTATTAAGACTGAAAAATCCTTTGCAGCTTGACTTACTTATTTTCCAAGCTATTTTAAAGGAGATAGTCACAGGCAAAGAAACTTTTTCCTGCCCAAATGCCGTGTTTTTCTTTCTGTCCTCACAAGAATGTTGCTATGTGTGTCAGTTCTAGAGTACATCACCCTCCTTTCTTCAGAAAATGTTCCCTTTTTCTCCTGGTGAAAATAAAAATTCTCCTCCTACTATACATGCAAATTCTCATGGCAATATGTTTTTGTTTCTGGAAATCATCACAAAGTAGATTGAAAAATGTCGTGATATATTTTCAAAATTACCAAAAAGTGCTTATATGAAGCAGCAGGCAATTTTTGGAGTCACCATGAAAACCATATACAATATGTAATGTTCAAAATCATGACTTTGGACATCGTTGCTTTAGCATATGCACTTGCGAATTATTTTATGTTATTTTCATGAGAATTCAGCTTCAAACAATTAAAACTATTCAAACCAGACAGTTCTCACCCTTTGTGGCATTTAAAAGGACTGGCAATTCATGAGATCTGTTATCTTGATAGTATTTAGTGATCTGCTCTCTTGTGATGTCATTACCCACAGTGACAACAGGCAGGAAAATAAATGTGCTTTGACATTATTCCAAAAAGCACTCAGGAAATAGCAATTTTTTTTGAGATGAAGTAAGTTGAGAAGATTGGTATTTTCCAAAGACAGATGTGTACCCCTATGATTCTGGTAACACCACCATGCTTTGAATCCCATTTGGACTTGTTGGGTGGAAAATCATGGGTAATGAAAATATTCATCAATTTCATCCCCTTTAGCTTGGTGGATGGTCCAGCCTTTAAGTACTTACTGCTGGAATCAACCAGCAAGAGGTCATCTCAAAGTCTTCTGCTGGATGAAGTCATTGCATTTTGAGATTTGGGGGCATATCCCATTTTCATAACTATTTGAGGATATCCCAAGAGGCAGCACTGGGAGGTATTTAAACCAAGAATGATTGACAGTGTCTGTAAGTACTTATTATGTCAAGGCTTCAGCTTGTCGATTGATGGGAAATGATGTATAATAAATTAGAATGATCACACATCATTTCCCATCGATTGAAATGCCAAATCCTTGACGGAGTAATGAGTTATGGCCAATACCACTCACTGTCTTAGGGGTAGATTGATTGCATATCCCTTCATCGATGTGATCAAACAACTAAGAAATCCTAAGTATATATATAGCTCCCAAATTTTACCATTGTTCTATTGCAGAGGATGAAGTTAGTGTTGCCTCAGTGAGCATTGCACAATGCCATGTGGGTGTTGGAACAAGGGTATTCTTCATCATCGGATGCAGTGAAAGCCTCTTCACTTCCTGCAGAAATACAGATACATCCAAAGTGCAGTGAGACTCAATGAAGCACCATTAGCCACCCTTGCTACAAAAGAACAAAACAGAAAGGCTCCCAAAGTCTCTTCACAGAAGCAAAAGGAGGAAGTTGACAGCAAGCTCAATGGAATGAGTGTTTAGTATGCTCATGTACCAGTGGGTGGATATTTTTTCCTTTCTCTTGTGTAACTTATTCTCAGTAAAATATGCTTTTTAAAATCTTTTCAGTGGGTAAGACCAATTCATGTTCCTCTCTGGTAGGAAAAGCAGTTCCTTCTCATCTCATAATTAAATACCCAAAATCACCAGCTGTGAAAATTTTTTATTTATTTAGATATCCAACCTGTCTGTTTTTCCTAGAGGAGGCAGAATAGCTGACATGATGCATAGAATTCACATTCTTTGCTCCTCAGTCAACATTTAGTGACTATTTCTAAGATCTTTTTGGACTTGTTGTATCTTCATAGACATTTTAAAGTTAAAATAAATACAAGTTTTCTAAAATTTCATTAACTCAACAAGTGTGTTTTTCAGCAGCCACTATGTACAAGACACTGTGATAACCTTAAAAAATATGTTACTGGGAAACAATTCAACATAGAAATTCTGTCTTAGTTAAGAAACAATAAAAGACTTTCATGATTAGAAGATAAAACTATTCTCTAGCTTTATACATAAACCCAAGCATTTAGTTTCTTCATAGTTTGAAGGCCACTAGACTAAATGCCCTATGAGGGTAAGGAGTATTGTCTTATTAATTACTGTATATTCAAAGCTAGTTAAGTTCTGGCACATGTCAGACATTCAGTAAAATATTCCTAAGTGAATAAATGAATGAATGAGGTATTGGGAATTATAGGTTCTTTTCAAAGTAGGTGATTTAATTCGTGTTTTTAGAAATTTCCACTTTTATGTTTACATTTTCTCCCTCGGTAGAATCATCATGGCCATTAGGAGGATGATATCCAACATGGTTACATCAAATTTAACTATTGAAGAAGGATGAAAATGGTGAGGGAAGCAGGCAGATAAAACATTTAATGATTCCTGCCATAGTAAGAATTAAGATAAAACATTTAATGATTCTTGCCATAGCACCCCCACAATATGCAGGTGCCCTCTAGGATTTTTACACAAGTTGTCTTATTACAACAATCACCATTTTATAGATGTGAGACCTGAGATCGAGAGGTTAAGTAACTTTCTCAAATTTATGTAGATAGTGAGTAGAGTTGTTGAGAGTCCAACCAGTCTCCTCAGATCTGCAACTGACCTGTTATTAGGAACGATCAGAGTAGAATCAACGGCTTGAGAATTCCTGTGAGAGACTCATGATATCACTGTTAAATATAAGGTAGGAGGATACGACAAATGCAGGGTCTTCTGTCCACGCAATGGATACACAGAAACCGCAGCTACCCTTCAAATGATTCGCTGAATGAGAAAACTGATCAGATTATGAGACTTGTGAAACTGTTAAGAAGCTAAAACATCATGAGCACAGTTCTTGACTCTCAATATCTCTTATGCAATCATAAAAGAATTATTATTTATTTGATTCACTGTACTCCATAGTAATTATTACAGGTAAATAACATATTCCCTACACCGGGGAAATGGTCTGTAAAGAGGTATTTATAAAGTGGTAATGTAAGTGCTGGGCTTCCCTCATGACTCAGCTGGTAAAGAATGTGCCTGCAATGTGGGAGACCTGGGTTGGATTCTTGGGTCAGGAAGAACCCCTGGAGAAGGGAATGGCAACCCACTCCAGTATTCTTGCCTGGAGAATCCCATGGACAGAGGAACCTGGCGAGCTACAGTCCATGGGATTGCAAAGAATTGGACACAACCGAGCAACTAACACAGAACAACAGCAAATATGCCACAGTAATATTAGTACTCATAAGAATCATTTTCACCCTCATACTACCAATCAGTCACAAATATTTATTGGCATTATAGAAAAAGCTGAGATGATAAAATTATCTGGACTGTAGTCATTAATTTATTAATAATTCTGAAAAGTGATTTATTTAGTAATATTCACATCGGGTTGTAAAGAACACTAGGGTTTAAGAATGGAGTCATTGGTAACTGAAGAAGGAAAAGTCAATTTAATTATCCTTTCCTCTTATTCAAGCAAGTAGAATATTGTATTAAAACACTAGTTTCATCAGATAAGCACAATATAAGGCAATAGGAAAACTCAGAGAAAGACTGTGTGCACCAAAGCAGACAGGGACTGTTTCCATGACACCAGGATTCTGAATAGCACATCATGGGCCAGCTGCTTACCATTATTTCACTAGCAGGCAAGTCCTTGCTTTCATCTTCAGGAAATCTAAACCTGGTAGAATTTGCAATATAATTGTATTTAATTGGTTGTACAAGCACTTCCTAACTTTGAGTGGAGTTGAACTCTAAATGTTAATTTAAACTTATCTGTTTGTATTTTAAGCACATTTTCCTATAGAAAGAATGCCATGTGTGATGGTTAGGTTTGGAGGTTATTTATAAGAGCCTCTTTTGCACACTATTGGAAACCAGAAGTATAACAATGATGGCAAATATTATTTCAATTACATTTACTGCACCTTACTTTGCTTCTACAGAAATATGCATCTAAGTCCTACTTCTGAATATCGGGAACCACTTTCCTTAGCAGTGGTATCTCTCCTGGAAGGGGTCCCTTCTTATTGTGGACCCTTAGTTTACCAACTCCTTTTCCTTCTACATCTGCATAAAAATAGAAGCTCATGAGCTACTCTTCTTGCTACATATTTTATATTAAGGGGAAAAAAGACATTAACCTTCTAGGAGAGTAGGAGCTAGTTCTTCCTTCATCCACAGTTTACAGAAATAGGTTGCTTGTAATGAGGCTCATAGTGGTGTGCGTTCTACCACGTCTACCCGTGGATTAGTTTGCTCAGTGTATCTATTCAAGGTATCCTTAAAGGCAGAAATTACGACTGACAGTTGTAAAGTGATTTGCAATATATAGAGTACTTTCACAACATTTTTCCTTTTAATGCCAACAATAACCCTATAAATTAAGTGGTTTTATCCCAGAATAGTGACTAAGACTCAGTAATGTGATGTAATATATCCAAAGACCCACCGTTATTAAATGGCAGGGCTGTGATTCTAAGGAAGATATTTTTGGTCCCTAACTTCAGTGCTCTGCCTATGATGTCAGACTGCCATAGCAGAATTTATACTGTCACACAACTGAGGGTTGGACACTCAAATCACGTTAAAGCATTTGCACCAGTCTTTCTTTTAGAAATTGAAGAATCCTCCTCAGCATTAACTTGGGGTTTCTTTAAGTCCACCATTACGGAAACAATTGGATTTTCTGCCAAGAAACATTAAGGCTGATTTGACAAGAATGACGAGGCACTTTAAGAGTTGATTGACTGTTAGTACAAGGCTTTTAAAGCTTTCTGAAATTGCTTAAACTATAAGTGAAAGAAATGGAACTATCTATACAGAGTTTCAAAGGAAAGCCTAGGACAGAAAGAACAAATGGTAGGATAGTCAGATATGTATATGTCTACCCAACAGTTCTCTGATTCCTAGAACATACAAGTTCATTTGGTTTTCCCACAACGTTCTATAGCTCTCACACCCAGGGACACATTGAGGTCCAAATTTATGAATGTTAAAAAATAGTCCTGTGTTTATTGAAGGACTTTCGGAAGATCTATTTAGCTAAGACTCTTGTTGAGATATGTATTTGCAACTCTAACTTGGAACTTCTAATCTAAAGCAAATTTTACCCTTTTTTCACTTTTTTGATAGGGTGTGGCAACACAAGAAATCAATGGAAAACAGAATCTTTGAAGTTGACAGCATCTCTGATGAAATCTTCAAGGTAAGTTATGGGAACTTTAGTTATTATAAATCCATACTTAGGACCCATGGTGACAGAGTTATTTCAAAATTGTTATAATTTTAAGGAAAAAATAAGGCAAGATTTTTCTCCACCTCCTTTTCAAAGAACACATTGAACTACAGTGTTCATTAATGTCAATAACAGATTTTTCACTGTTCTCCTGTTAAAGGAAAACAAATAAATTAACAAAATGAATCTTTTATACAATATATATATATTTAAATCTCATAAAACTCTGGCTTTTAAAAATATTTTTTAAGAAGGTTCTTAACTATGAACTTTTCCTAATCTTCACATTTAATTAATGATCATTTATATTAAAATCTTGAGTTCTTTAAGGAATGAAATTCCAACAAGAAATATTATCATCTAATCCTCATATTACTTCAGTAATATGAGGCCATTGACAACCTTAGTGTTACAAAAAATAGTCAAGCTCAGAGTTAAGCAAAATAACCAAGTAAATGGTCAACTATTTAAATAAACTGATAGATAAACCCACATTGATTTCCAAATGCTATCATATTCATAATGCTAAGAGTTTTGGTCACTTGAAAACAGATTTTTGAAATCTTTTACTTAGATAGGAGAAAATGCCACTTGTACTTAAGGTTTAGAAGACTCATTTTATATAAATAAGCACCTATTAAATTAAGTCCCTGAGACAGTTGAAATAGATGGTGATATTCTAGTCTTTCTTAAATTTTTTCATTTTAGGAGATGAAGTTCACCAACCATTTAGAATCCCACCATAAATGTTCAAGCTTCATAGTATAAAAAAGTAAATGTTTAAAGTTCTGATGTATCATTTGAAATTTCTCTTCTGTAATGATACAACTGGAGGATAAGAGCTGGCTTTCTCAATATTGTGCTATTGACGCTTTGGGTCAGGTAATTCCTTGTTTTGGGGAGCTGTCCTAGGCATCTAGGATGTTTAGCAGCAGCCCTGGATTCTACCAATTAGATGTCAGTAACTCTTTCATCCAAATTATAATGACCAAAAATGTCTCCTAACATCGCCAAATGTCCCTTGGGTAGATGGACAGAGGGACAAAACCATGTCTGATTAAGAAACACTGGGGTGGAAGCATAGACTTCTAGGGTTCCACTCCATTTTAGTTTTTTTAGATACTGAATTTGAAGGTGAGTTGGCTAAATAACATGTCCTAGATCATGCAATTGACTAGAAGTCGAGGTAGAACCCAAACCTAGATCTTATTATTCTTACAGTATTCTTCCCATTGTAGCATATTAACTTTGGATATTACTGTGGAAGGAATATTCCACTGACCCACGAACACTAAGGGCATTACTCAGGAGCATCCTGGGTGCCTTGAGATGGTGGCCATCTGAGTTGAGTCAGAAAGAACATATTATTTATATGAATGAAATAGAAATATTCAGAAAAGCTTTACTTGTTACAGTTCAGTCTTGCAGATACTTCAGGTGATGATAACTTAATAGCGTCAAACTGTTCACATAACATATTTGAAATTGTACTGCAATGAAAGGAATCTGTGCAAGTCTCTTACCTTCTGCTACCCTATTTTAGATAGGAATTTGTTGCAAGTATCCTGATACCATAATAGTTTATAACTAAAGGTAGACAAAATGTGCCTGGCAGGAGCAATAAAATAAAGACTGAATTAATAACCCAGGACTGCTCATTATGTAAGGAAATTTGTACATAGGCTGTGACAGTGTCTGTCCCCTTGAATTGGCCCCATTAGCCATCTCTGGTTTATTAAAGTAATAATGGAAACCTTCTCTAACAAGCGATCACCAAGAAAGTCCACTGCTGGGTAACCAGCTGTTTGAGGAACTAAAGAGAATAAAAAGAGGGTGAAAACAGATGGGATATATTTTGCATTTTTTACTCAGACATGAATATGTACACATATTATATTAGGCCATCTCTCCCACACATGTCCCTTTCTCCTTGGCACATTATGTTAACCATTCATCACTTCCATATATCAACTTCATCCAAGAATTATGTATGCTCTTTCTTTCTTAGATTACCCCCTTCTTTACACGACTTTTTATTGAGCTCTTTGGTTAAAATGTGTTAATTTTTCATAAGACATTTTATAACTTATGCTGCATGGAAAATTTTTTGTGTGAAGTGTATGTTTGAAGCAGAATTTATATTGTGTGGTTAGCTAGTAGTCCTACTAGCCTTCAAGACTGGGAGGATTCTGGATCATTAACTGCATTTTAGATTATCTGAATGTCAATCAGACTGAGTGTGAAAGCTTTTAAAATAATTTTTTAAATCTTATGCATAAGGAATATCTGTTTTTGTTGAGCTGGAAAATAAAGAAAATAATAAAGAAAAAATCATAATTATACATAGTCTCATCACCTGGAGATTATAGATTAATTACCCCTCTCCTCCCCAGACACATACAGACACCAACACACACACATGCATGTATGTATGTATACATTCATGTGTATATATATATATATATATATGTGTGTGTGTGTGTGTGTGTATATGTGTATATATATATAGGGGATTATATGATAATTTTTGCCACTTTTTCATGTTGTTACAATTAGTTTTTTGTGCCCTTGATTATTCAAGGATATATTCTAATTGTATGCAGATACTCTAATTTCTTTAAATATTCTTCATTTTCTTGTTATTGAACTTTTGATTCCAATTTTATCTGGCTGTTCTAGTATAAAATAATATATAATATAATAGTAAATTGATGATACAATTGATTTTGTACCTTTGTTTTTCCTAGTTGTTTTTCCTTTGATTTCCTAGAAGTCAAATGCTAAATGTAAGACCATAAACATTTATAAAACTCTTGATACATATTGCCAGCTTGTCCTCCAAACAGATTCATCAATTTAAATTTCCACCGGAGATGTATGAGGAGATTTTTAATTTAAGTGAAAAATGTAGTTGCTTAATAGGTGTCAGCATTAAACAACCTAAGAATTTTTTTATATGAATCCCCTCCCCGCTTTTGGCACTATAATTTTTTTTTTTTTTTAACATTAACTGCTTTTAATGAGTGGACATGGATCAAAAGTAAAAGAATATGATAGGGGCTACCAAAATACTTTTTATTTTTAAAATAATGGAATCATTAAAGATATATAAAATATCAAATATGAAAGGGTATTAGATATCATTTAGTACATTTTCTCTTTTACTCAAAATTTAGTCATTTATTAAGCATTTATTATATGTCATTTCTGTAATCTTAAACCCAGTTGGGAAGATAANAAGAATATGATAGGGGCTACCAAAATACTTTTTATTTTTAAAATAATGGAATCATTAAAGATATATAAAATATCAAATATGAAAGGGTATTAGATATCATTTAGTACATTTTCTCTTTTACTCAAAATTTAGTCATTTATTAAGCATTTATTATATGTCATTTCTGTAATCTTAAACCCAGTTGGGAAGATAAAAAAAGTGTATAATGAATTGTAATATATTCTACAAATATAAAGACAGTGGACAAAGTACAATGGAAATATATGCGAGTGGGGGAAATCTTTAAGTTTTCTCTGAAGGATAGAACCAGAAGAACATGTGTGGAAGAGATAATTCCTGAGGAATGAATTTTTTTTCAGGAGAAGGAAAAAAGAGTTTCTGGGATGAAACAACATTAAATAGATATGAAGACATGAATTTATACTGCTTACTATTATACAGCTTACTCAAACACTGGTAGTGAGGAACATAGAAGGCAACATATGTAGTGTTAGTATCAAATTTTCAGTGTCATGTTAAGAAGTTTAGTCTTATTCTCTAGCTACTGAAGATTTCTGAGCAGGAGACATGATTCTTTCTGTATCTGTATCTTCGAGTGAGAAGAAACTGGAGGCAAAATGGGTGACTGTCAGTCTTGTCTAAATGAGATGATAGCCGCTTGAACCATGTCAAGTGGTGGAAAGGCTACACATGAGGGGATGGGATAAAAGCCATATCCTGTCAAGCAGTCCATCAGCAAATATTGACTGAGTACAATCTAGGTGCTAGAGATTCAGAAAAGAACAAGATAGGAAGTTCTCCCCCATGGAATTTTCTCTTTTTTTGAAAAAGAATTGGTGCAATAAATAGTAAATATAACAGAAAACTAATGATGATGAACACTATGATTAGGGTGCCATGAGGTTAGAGTAAAGGGGGTCTTCTCAGTTAGGATGACATACACACTGCTGCATGGAGGTTGAGAGAAAAAGACAGCCATGTGAAGAGCCAGAGTTCCCTCACTCTCAGAGAGATGAAAAGTGAGAAGGCCTGCAGGGAGAAACATTTTACAGAAGAACAGATAAATAACTGGAAAGGCTACATAGGGGAGGGAATAATCATATTGACTTAAGAGTCATATACTCATGACTACAAATCCAGGCTATTCCGCTTACCTTATTAAGCCTCAGCTTACCCTATTAAGCCTCAGTTTCCACTATAAAATGAGAAAAATAATGCAAACTTAAAAAAAATCACTGTAAATATTATCTATAGTTCAGTTCAGTTCAGTTCACTCGCTCAGTCATGTCCAACTCTGCGATCCCATGAATGGAAGCACGCCAGGCCTCGCTGTCCATCACCAACTCCTGGAGTTCACTCAGATTCATGCCCGTCAAGTCAGTGATGCCATTCAGCCATCTCATCCTCTGTCATCCTCTTCTCTTCCTGCTCCCAGTCCCTCCCAGCATCAAAGTCTTTTCCAATGAGTCAACTCTTCTCATGAGGTGGCCAAAGTACTGNGAACTAAAAAGCCTTTTGATGAAAGTGAAAGAGGAGAGTGAAAAAGTTGGCTTAAAGCTCAACATTCAGAAAACGAAGCTCATGGCATCTGGTCCCATCACTGCATGGGAAATAGATGGGGAAACAGTGGAAACAGTGTCAGACTTTATTTTTCTGGGCTCCAAAACCATTGCAGATAATATATGTAAAATTTAGCACACTGACTTCAGATAGTAAAAATTCAACAGAAAGTAGTTGCCATCATCAACATGAAGAAAGGGAAAATTTGAGCCCTTGAAGATTTTGTCTTCAGTGACTGAGAAATGAGCAGGGAAGCCTGGAATAGAAGCATGTTGGCATATTCTGATAGTGAGTCTGCTTTGAGAGGCTTGGTGGAAATCCAGGGGACATTTGGACCTAGAGATCAGGAGAAAGTTCAGCATAAAAAGCATGTGGGAGTCACTGGTATTGTCCAATAGAAATAAAAATAAAATACAAAATCAAGATGAGAAAACTGAGAATGTAGCACTTCGTGAGAGTAATCTCTGTTTTTTAGAGAAATATCTAATAGTTTGAAAAAAATCTTTTAATAATTTGAAATCCATGTCCAGTTTTATATCCAGTGGCCCTGGTCAATCTTTATGTAAATATGTAGAATAAAAACAATCTCTATTTAAAATAATAGCTTTTTCAGATATTTGGAAAACAGTATGTTTGAATCCTCAGTTTTTATTTGGGAAAAATGGTCACAAATATTTTAGTCTTTCCTCAGATATTGGGACTTTTATGGTCTCTTTTCATTCTGATTGTATTTCAGATGAAATTTAGTCTGCTCTTGCCCAGAACTAGCCTAATGTTCCAAATGTGATTTGACTACCTTGTTAGTTCTTACCTATCATTTTCATCTGTTGGGGTCTTTATAGTTTTATTTTTTTCATCTCTCATGTTAGTGATTGTGCCAACTTTATGTTATCTGTTAATACCAATTCGACAGATATGATTTCTAAATTCTTGTTCAAGTTGTGAACTATTCTTGCTATTCACTAGTAGGTAGACAGGTACCCCTGGCTTCGTTTTGCTTGAAAGTTAGACTTTAAAGTGTTGTCAGAGGTTGAGCATAAGGAAACCAAAAGGAAATTTAAAAAAAAGGAGATGGGATAAAAACTATTTGACATAGACTATGGGAACTGTGAAATCTTGGGAGATATTAGAGTGACCTCTTTATTTCTCCTTACGAGGATAATTATATTAACAATGACGGTGATGGTAATAATAATTATAACAATAGGTTACTGATAACTAGTCTGATAAGTGCTGAAACTTAGTTCTCACAAAAATCTTATGAGGAAGCATTGTTATTATTTTCATCACCTTTTTTGCAAATAAGGAAATTGAGCTTTAGAATAAATAATGTGCCCAGAGTCACACAAATAGAAAATGAATGAATCTGGGATTTGAATCCAGGCAGTGTAATTCCAATACACTATACTATACTGCTCTGTTTTGTACTAATAATTATAACTTTTTAGCCTGTGTCACTTTCAATACCAGTTACCTTTATTTTAAGGGATACTTTTTTTATGAGAAATGATCGTGTTATTACTGGATACATGGGAGTAATTAGAAAAGAAAGCTGGGTTAGGATAGAGATTGGGGGCCGCTGGCTTGGCTCACTCACCAGCTAAGTCCTTCCTATATATATGGATCTCATAGTGGACATGGGCAAAATGGAAAAAAAAAAAACGCATGAACCTTCAGAATTCAAAATCTTTGACCTTGAACAGTCAATGATTAAATATGTAACTACCAAGGAATTAATGTCTCCATTTTGGGAGAAAGGGAAGAAATTTAAATTCAAAAGACGTTTGCCTTACAAAATCCTCCTTAGTCCTCATGTTTTTGTAGTGAGGTTTGGATAGCTGTGGCAAAATCTTCAGTACTTCCAATGGCCATCAAACTTGAGCAGGGGATATAATCAGTTAACAAATATTCCATTTGACTGTATGAGTAGAGTCCAAGANGTGGGAGTCACTGGTATTGTCCAATAGAAATAAAAATAAAATACAAAATCAAGATGAGAAAACTGAGAATGTAGCACTTCGTGAGAGTAATCTCTGTTTTTTAGAGAAATATCTAATAGTTTGAAAAAAATCTTTTAATAATTTGAAATCCATGTCCAGTTTTATATCCAGTGGCCCTGGTCAATCTTTATGTAAATATGTAGAATAAAAACAATCTCTATTTAAAATAATAGCTTTTTCAGATATTTGGAAAACAGTATGTTTGAATCCTCAGTTTTTATTTGGGAAAAATGGTCACAAATATTTTAGTCTTTCCTCAGATATTGGGACTTTTATGGTCTCTTTTCATTCTGATTGTATTTCAGATGAAATTTAGTCTGCTCTTGCCCAGAACTAGCCTAATGTTCCAAATGTGATTTGACTACCTTGTTAGTTCTTACCTATCATTTTCATCTGTTGGGGTCTTTATAGTTTTATTTTTTTCATCTCTCATGTTAGTGATTGTGCCAACTTTATGTTATCTGTTAATACCAATTCGACAGATATGATTTCTAAATTCTTGTTCAAGTTGTGAACTATTCTTGCTATTCACTAGTAGGTAGACAGGTACCCCTGGCTTCGTTTTGCTTGAAAGTTAGACTTTAAAGTGTTGTCAGAGGTTGAGCATAAGGAAACCAAAAGGAAATTTAAAAAAAAGGAGATGGGATAAAAACTATTTGACATAGACTATGGGAACTGTGAAATCTTGGGAGATATTAGAGTGACCTCTTTATTTCTCCTTACGAGGATAATTATATTAACAATGACGGTGATGGTAATAATAATTATAACAATAGGTTACTGATAACTAGTCTGATAAGTGCTGAAACTTAGTTCTCACAAAAATCTTATGAGGAAGCATTGTTATTATTTTCATCACCTTTTTTGCAAATAAGGAAATTGAGCTTTAGAATAAATAATGTGCCCAGAGTCACACAAATAGAAAATGAATGAATCTGGGATTTGAATCCAGGCAAGGTAATTCCAATACACTATACTATACTGCTCTGTTTTGTACTAATAATTATAACTTTTTAGCCTGTGTCACTTTCAATACCAGTTACCTTTATTTTAAGGGATACTTTTTTTATGAGAAATGATCGTGTTATTACTGGATACATGGGAGTAATTAGAAAAGAAAGCTGGGTTAGGATAGAGATTGGGGGCCGCTGGCTTGGCTCACTCACCAGCTAAGTCCTTCCTATATATATGGATCTCATAGTGGACATGGGCAAAATGGAAAAAAAAAAAACGCACGAACCTTCAGAATTCAAAATCTTTGACCTTGAACAGTCAATGATTAAATATGTAACTACCAAGGAATTAATGTCTCCATTTTGGGAGAAAGGGAAGAAATTTAAATTCAAAAGACGTTTGCCTTACAAAATCCTCCTTAGTCCTCATGTTTTTGTAGTGAGGTTTGGATAGCTGTGGCAAAATCTTCAGTACTTCCAATGGCCATCAAACTTGAGCAGGGGATATAATCAGTTAACAAATATTCCATTTGACTGTATGAGTAGAGTCCAAGAAACATTCAATATGTACTTGAAGATTTAGTGTTGAAATGCATCTATTGACATATTTAAATGAGTTACCCACAAAATTTAGAGGCAATTTTTGTAAAGAGAAATTGGAGAAACCAGAAACTTCTATTAATGCAGGTAATTCCATTTTGCTACATAAATAATTAAATGTATACATATCTTATAAATGTCAGTACTTAAACTGGAGAAAATTTTCCAAGATCTTTTCAGATTGATACCCTATTTAGTTGAACAAAAAGAGAAGCAAGTGATGATCCAGTGCTTTTTTTAAAAACTCTGGTGAACTGGAGAGACTATGACATTTAAAATGCACATCTAAAAGCTTCTAGGTGGAATTTAAATAACTTCATTATTTTACCTTTTCCTTCAAACCACCCCAAATATCCTGACTATACTATGGACCAATCACTTGACCAATTTTCTGTATAATTGAAATCATATTCCTTCAAAACCACTAGCAGGGGTAATGCTTCCGAGACTCCTTCCGAGCCGTATCTTTTTTATACTTGTGCAACTTAAAAATGACCAGGCAGAAGTTTTTCCTTGTCTTTAAATTGCTTTGCCAAGTTTCAGCTTTGAGCACATTTTGATGACTGATTTATGAAACCTGGAAACTAGAAGTTTATAATAGAAATTCTCATAAAGCCTTAACTCCAGCATTGCTAGCAGATACTAAAAGAACGGGAGCACTGATGGACCCTCGGCAGAGGCATTTCTAGAACACAACCTGAGAAATTTGGTCACGTGGTCATTTATTTATTTTTAGGTGAATAGTCTTCAACCATTCTAGCGGAAATTTTTGTTCTGTTGATAAATAGGAAGCATGTAGTAGTCTGGCTATGAATCATATCTTCTGTTGTCATTATTAATTTTAAGGACACATTAAAAGAAGCTTCCTCCATAACACTGCACTCGGGGAAAAGAAAAAAAAAAAATGTGTGCTTATCTTTCAGGCTGACTGAGGAGATTTATTGCAAATAAAATGATTCCAAATTGACTAGGGAGATTTATTGGAAATGAAATTATTAGAAATCCCTGTTCCTTTTTAAGATATTTAGAATGTACCTAAGTGGAACATTTTTGCTTTAGTTTCAGAAATACAAACTTCTGGCATTGCTCATCATTAGAATTTTTCCCCGCAGGCTTTGGCTTTATTAGCAGCTTAAGAGTATATTTAGCACTGTCATATGTGAAATCTCTTCACTCTGTTAAACTAATATGGGATAAAATGTCTTTTTTTACAGTGTTACTCATTCATTATATAAAAATGAAAGCAACCACTTCAGTGTGGATCCAGAGCTACTATTTTTATGACAAAGGAGAGGTGACAATACATATCCCGTAGGCACAATGAGAGTATTATATAAGAGTCATTAGTATAATTGATATCCATAGAAAGAGTGTTTTATCCAACATGATTAAAATGCGCAATACATTATGTAGGTTCCAGCGTTCCAGCTGCTATGTTGTAATCTTTCCTTTGATAGATATCTAGTGAAAAATAAAATTATCCTCGTTAAAAGGATAATCTTCTACTACTTAAGGCTGTGAGACTGTGAGACAGTTGCATGCCAAGTGCTTCAACCATTTACATGTGATTTTCGCTTGTGTGTTGTGTTTTGTTTCGGATTTCTCAACCATGGAGAGACAGGAGAAAAGGTCTCTTTAAGGAAAGGCATCTTTCCCAATAAGCTAGGAAAAAGCCTGAGTTATAATTCTTTGCCTTTGTTTTAAATTCTCCTTTTTAGGTCCACCTTAAATGTCTACAGTCGGGAGACCCATCAGTAAATGAAATCACAGAGCCTAAAATTTTAAATTGGCTTCAAGTTGAGAGTAATGTCTTAAAGGCAAATGAATCAAATAATTATTTGAAAAGACTGTCTCTGCACACAATATACACATTGACTGATTCATTCATTTTAAAGGTATTTATTGATTACCTACTTTGTACTAAGTGCTTAGTCAGGTGCTGGGGACCCATAGAACTTCTTGTCCACGAATTTCATTTTAAATAGTGAATCAGGAGGGGAAAACAGGTGGATCTCAAATAAGCCTGGTTTCCCCTCTTTAGTACTCAGAAGCATGCATTATTGAGTTATAGAGCTAGAACAACAGGTAACATTATGTTGATATAATGTTCATCTCAAACAAGTAAAAGCATAGTGTATACACTACTGGCTCAACACTTACAATAGCATCTCTGAGTTACTGTCATTTTTTTCCTTTTTGCATATATTGGTGATAATAGCAATACTAAAAACTAAGAAAAAGGTTGAATGCTAAGGCTACTGGGAGATATACAGGAAAGGGAAGTCAGTGACAAAAGAAGCAGTATGTCTACTTCATAAGTGCCTTATCTGCCAGAACAAAGAGGTCTGTTGCAAGCTGCCCTGGTAATTAGAAGTTCCTCTTTCTTCCCTTCAATGGACTTCCAATAGTGTTGAGAAACAAATGAAATAAAATATTTAAACTTCTTGTAAACAAACCATAAAGTGCTTTCTGGGTTTGTGACATCGCTCTAATTTTCGTATACTAACTTCTGTAAGTTGCAGGCCTTATCTATAAATAGGGGAGAGCACTTTGCTGCCCATCGAAGTTATAAATGCACTTTAAGTAGGAAGGGATATCAGCTGTTTTTGAAGATCCTGGATACCAAGAAATGTCAAAATGATTATCTGAAAATTATGTAAGGAAATGAGTTGCTCAGCAAATCCACATTCTTGGCTGTCTTTGATAGTATAGTATAGATAGTAAGGCATCAGTGTTTGAGAATGCAAATTGTCCTTTAAGGACAGGACAGTGAAAAATAAGAGGCAATATTAGATTAACCACGCACTTTTATGTAAAAACTTTGTAGGATGAAATAATGATGGACCGAACATATACGAGGGAGACTGATTTATCTTTACCTGCTCCTCATTTGTCTGTAGTTGACTGAATGCTCTCATTTGTGAATAATAAACTAATGTCATGGTATAGTAGTGTCTTGCTTGCCAAGATGGTCAGATTCCATCAGGTTGTAACTTGATTATACATTCCCACATTCCCCCTCCCCGTGATATTCTTTACACAATACTGCAATTTTCGGGTGCATCCTCCAGCTCACCCCAGCTTTATCTCTCAGCTTTTCCTTCGATGTCATCTATGACATTTGCAATCACAGAACAGACTAACTTCTCTACTAGTGTTCTAAAAAAGTGACTTCATCCATTATTTCATCATTATTCACAGTAATTTGATGTGATTTTTGTTGTATGCTGGTCCACATGATGTCTTCTCGCACCTTGGGATGGTGAGATTTCCTGGGAGCAGATTCCAGAATTTTCTGTACATCCTCCTTATTACAAAGATTCAGATATGCCTGTGGTCTTATAAAAGTTTCAGTGATGAGATTATGATTCTAATACAGCATAAATATTGTTATTATTAGCTAGAGTAATAATGATGGATGAGGAGAATGGTAAAGACTTGGCATGGTCTTATCTTCAGAGTGTTCAGTGTTTCCACTGGCACACTTGAAGATATCATTTAGTATACCAAGAAGATAGGTGATGGTTCAGGAGCCATTACCAGCCTCTGTTAGAGCCTTTTCAAATCCAGTGCTTATTGTGTATGTTATGAATAAGAGAGCACAGAAATTATGCATGCGGGGCCAAATTCTCATCTTGCTCTGGACCCCCATGGACCTCTCTTTGAAGTCAATAGGAGCTCAGCAGGGGGTAGAACAAGATGAGAATTTGGAAAAGGAACGTGAAGAAAAAGGGATAATTTTCCCCAACCATATCATCATTTGGTGTGCGTTAAACGCTCACACAGTGCCTCACCCCAACTCCTTTTTACTTCAGTATCAATAAAATGGCATGACAGATTTTTCTGTGTGTGTCTCTGTATGTATGTACTGTAGGTCATTTTCAATGGGAAGAGAATTGGATAACTTCAATTACTCTCCTGTAAGCTGTTATTATTGAACTGAGCCAGAAATGCTTTATTTTCAATAAAGAAATATTCACACAATACTACTTTCATGCAAATTCAGGTGCTATAGGTTTTCAAAGATTTTCCAGAAAGGATATTTTCCACTGGCCCAAATAATTAACAACTTGTCTTTGTCCCCTTGCTTCCATTCAACAAATTCTTACTTTGTCTACTGTGGGATGCCTGCACAAATGTGTGCTCTCCCAGGACAACACTGTTTGAAATCAACAATGCAGTTTTTGTTTCTGCATTCTAATATCCACCCCCCTCTCAGGATTTGCATTGTTTGGTACACACAATGGTAAATGAATGTCCAGAGGGGAACTTTGAAAAACAACCTGCCCATAAGCTAGAGGCCACACCTTCCACATTCAAGGCGATGCCCACTCTTTGTCAAATTGGCACAGGCCTTTTGAAGAGGGGTTGCCCTCAGAAACTTGGCTTTCAAGATAAAGCTCGTTGTGATCACACCATTTCCTCTGAGGAAGAAACCAAACTGTCAGAATTTCACACCTGGATGTGAGCGGATGAAATGTCATTTAACTTAAGGCCATTATTATTCATGGGATATCTAACATAATTCACGAGGGTCTATTATATATAATAGTAACAATATCATTTACACTGAACCTTAAAAATATTGACAAAGACAAGTTCTTAAACACTGATGAAACCTTGTATTGTGTGTTATGATTTCTTGGTTTTATACTTGGTGTAGTTTTTCAATTAACTGCTCTGTATTCAGAGCGATTATTCATTTATTATAGTCAGTTTAGATACGGTAAAGATTAAAGGAGTAAAACAAATCATTTTAGTGACACTGGCTAGTGATACACTGTTATTATTCTGATTTTTATTTGTTTGTTTTTTTTTATTTGGCTTTTGCATGACAGGATTTATAGTACCTACTTTTGAATGTTAAGTCTTTTTCCTTCCCAGTCTCTATTTTTATGGTTTTAAATAAGCAAAAACAGCCATAAGATTTGAACTGGAGTTACCTCTCTAATTTATCAAACGAAAGATACATGTGTAGGAATACTAATTCACACACACAAACATTTTCAAAATTATTTTTTGGTCAGTGACAAGATTTTCTTGGTTATATGAAATGAATACCTGGTCTTTTTAAAGTGCAAAGATTCCCAGAAGTGTGGAAGACAAGAGTTGAATTTATGTAGTACATAAATGAGGCGTCAATATATGAAAACTCATAAGAAATAGCACACAATTTTGAATGCAAGCAAACCAAGGTAACTACACATATTAGACATTTGGAAGTTAATAATATAGAGCACAGTGCTTTAACTGTCAACCTTGCCGTGTGGTTTTCCCAGTGTATTACAACGACATGCCCTGTAATGTGTCATTTTGCTTCTAAAGGGGTTTACATGCTTTTGAAAGTGACTTAGATTTTGGCAAAGTTTATTTGATGCATTATGCATAAAAGTTGTCATCAGGATTTAACAAAGCATTTTGCAGAGAAAGATTAGAAATAAAATCTCTGCACACCAAAATGATTTGGATGGTTTTGCTAGATGGTGTGAACTTAAAAAAAATTAGCATGTATCTTAGCCCTTTTTCAAATTTCAAAAGATGAAAAAGCTCTACAGAGAAGAGAATTTTAATGTACAGCATTGGAGCAAAGCTCATCAATGCTATTTTGTTCCCCTTTTGGCTAGTATTTTCCTATTTATAACATTAACAATTCCATATCCAGTGGACTTACAATGGTATTAAGACATGGAGTTTTCAGGTACAATAATGAGTGTGAGGTATTTCCTACTTGAGAAATGAGGGTATTGAAAGAGGAAACCTAATCTCTCTGTTTTGATTTGAAGGCATAGGACTCTTGACGGAATACAACTGTATTTGTAGATGAAGAGAAGAAATTGATTGGGAAAACTGGTAGAAGAAAATGTTAGGATTTTAAGTTAAAATGACCATTTCACAATGTTCCCTGTATTTTAACACTTTTTAAAGCTAGACACATTAGTTCCTTCTCCTTCCGTGTTTTAAATGAAGAATGAAGTTCTATGGGAGTTAAAAGATCTCCCTTCCTATATAACTAAGCTTCTTTGGGGATAGCACTGAAGAATTCTGTTTTTAAAGGCATATGGAGAAAGAGTAACTTTTTTTTTTTTTACTTAAACAAGAAATGAACTAGTTGAAACTTGAGCCTTGAAATAAATCTCTTCTGAAGTTAAACTGAGTGTCTTGACTTCCAGTCAAGACTTCTTTCTCCCCATACTCCCAGGGTCATGTCCAATTGTGGGTGTTCCTTTTATGTGTGTATCTTTATAAGGATAATTATTCCACCTGTGGCATTGCTGAGACTATTTCTGGTAGCTTCTGATACATGGATGCTAAAGGACTGGTAGCTTCATACCATGAGCAGATTGAAGTCCTTGCTTTTTATTGTTATTTTTGGAGGTATCATTACTGCAGAATTTAGGATACAGCCCTTGGAAATCCACTTTTTTCTGGCAACCACACAGCAGCTCTCCTTGGAGTACTCCTGCTATTAGTGACTGTATGAGTCAGCTATGAACAATACCCGCAGAAACCCAGGAATCTTGCTCTTTCCCAGTCACCAGAGGGTCTTATTTGTTGTTTCAGGTAGCAGTTCACATTTTGTTAGTAATGTCATTGCATTTTTTTTTTTTTCACTGTACGGACTTCAGGGACTTTTTCACCACCAAGAAGATTTTTAAAAAATACATATATACCTTGCTCTTTTATTTTTGGTTCCTCACTTCCAGGAAAGTTAATTGGAACTGATTGGTTTTATTTGCTGACTTACCATGTACCATGGAACTGGAAACAAATGAAGAAACATTAGCATTCTACTGTCTGCTTTAGTTTTTTAAACTCTATTCCTCTCAGCTTGTCTCTTACCTACAAACCTTTTTTTTTTTTTAAAGAACACCAGTGTCTGGGTGAAATGAGAAAATTGAGTTGAAGGATCATAATCATAGGCTTCCCCGGTGGCTCAGAGGTTAAAGTGTCTGCCTGGAATGCAGGAGACCCGGGTTTGATCCCTGGGTCAGGAAGATCCCCTGGAGAAGGAAATGGCAACCCACTCCAGTACTCTTGCCTGGAGAATCCCATGGAGGGAGGAGCCTGGTAGTCTACTAGCCCATGGGGTCACAAAGAGTCGGACACAACTGAGCAACTTCACTTTCACTTACACTTGCATAGTGGAGAAGGAAATGGCATCCCATTCCAGTATTCTTGCCTGGAAAATCCCATGGACAGGGGAGCCTGGCAGACTACAGTCCATGGGGTCGTAAAGAGTGGTAGACACTCTACACAACTGGTAGACAAACACACACACACTTGCATAGATCTTTAAAATTTTTTCAATTATATTCATCTCTGCTATAATTGGATTCCCATAACAGCTCTTTAAAATAGGAAGGAAGGAAAAGAACACTTAGCGAATATCTTCTGTACAAAATATATTCACCACATTGTCTCATTTAATCCTTGTATGGCACTGATGATCTAAAAATTATTTCTCCTAATATCAAGAGGAAATAATGACTAATGGTGTGATTTGTGAGAATCCTGGGCTTGAACCCTGCTCAGATGGCTCCCAAACTTACTTCTGTCCTTTCCACAGATGTAAGTTGGGTAAGATTATTACCTAATTTTTGGTCATGAAGTTTGAGATGAGTATAAGTGATTTGCTTGTAGTTCATCTAAGTTAACACCTCCAACCAAAACTAGAAAATTTATTTATTTGTTTCCCAGGCTTTCATACTTTCTGTTACTTTTACCTGCTGCCTCTGACAATCAGTCAGAAGTTGATGATGCCTTCCTGTCCCATGATTACTCAGTTTCTCAGTAAATGGAGCACCACTCACTGCTTGAGGGCTCCTTAACGGACCACTACAGAGACAGTGAAGGAGAGATGGAATCAGCAGGGGGGGAGGTGAAATTCAGCATGGATTATGCTTTGTCATTGCTTCTGAGGGTTTACGGATTGCATAATTGCAGGGTGGGTTTTATGTTCAAAGCCAATTTGAGTCAATGTTGCATTGCAGCATAGCATAGTTAATATTTTTTGTGAATGCCGCCTGTAAAAATCAGATCAATACAATTAAACTTTAAGCCAGTGATTTTAATGTGAATATTTCAATACTTGGCAACAGGGTTGATATTTTAAATCTGATATATAGAGGAGTACTAATGGAAAAAGAGTTGAAATCAGGTAAACCTGATTTGGATAATAATCAGCCGATCAATCAGCCCATACACAGAGACTGGTATAAGACTGTATTCAGTCCATCTCAGGTGTCTCAGAGATGTCACTCACTATCACATTACAATAACACCTTCTAGTATCCAAAGCACCACCATGCACATGTTATTTCATGCTTGAGGTTCAAGGATGGCCGATCATTTGACTCCTACTATTCTTTTCTTTATGGGTTTCCCTGGTGGATCAGATGGTAAAGAATCCACCTGCAATGTAGGAGTCCTGGGTTCAGTCCCTGGGTTGGGAAGATCTCCTGGAGGAGGGCATGACAACCCATCCCTGTATTCTTGCCTGGAGAATCCCCATGAACAGAGGGAACTGGCGGGCCTACAGTCCATGGGGCTGCAGAGTTGGACATGACTGAGTCAGACACGACTGAGCGACTTCCCTTTCACTTTTCACTTTCATGATTTGGAGAAGGAAATGGCAACCCACTCCAGTGTTCTTGCCTGGAGAATCCTAGGGATGGGGGAGCCTGGTGGGCTGCCGTCTATGGGGTCGCACAGAGTTGGACACGACTGAAGCGACTTAGCAGCAGCAGCAGCAGCAGCGCGACTAAACATACACATTCTTTTCTTTTGGGGCTTCCCAGGTAGTGCCAGTGGCAAAGAACCTGTCTGCCAGTTCAGGAGACATAGGAGACATGGGTTCAGTCCCTGGGTCGTGAAGATCCCCTAGAGGAGGGCATGGCAACCCACTCCAGTATTCTTTCCAGGAGAGTCTCAGGGATGGAGAAGCCTGGCAGTCTACAGTCCACAGGGTCTTGAAGAGTTGGACAGGGCTGAACTGGCTTAACACACATGCATCCTCTTCTTTTCAGCTTTCCTGAACGGTGCATGCAACTAATGAGCTCAAGCACTAACATTCAAGGATTCTTCACCATCTGCTCCTGACATCAGCTGGAAAAAACACTTCTAAGAAGCCCATTTATTATACTAAAGAGGTATGTTTTCCTCATTCTACTTACCTGAAAGGTGTCCATCTCAACAATCTGCAGAAACTTTTTATAGGAGGTTGGGTTTGAAGGAGATTCTGAATAGAAAAGAAAGTGAGATGCTGTTTGGCTAAATAAGCAGTTTCCCGTTTTCTCTATGTATCATATCTTTCTTATGCCATATTATGCCATCTTTGTTTCCCCTATTGTACATTGCTCAGGCCTTCCTTGGTCACAGCCCCTGTTTTTCTTTCCAAACATGACTCCTACTGCCTTAGGGCTTCATCACTGCTTAGGCTCATGCAATAGCTTCCTGAATGGTCCTTCTTACCCAGTTATTTATGTGAATGCNTACCCGCAGAAACCCAGGAATCTTGCTCTTTCCCAGTCACCAGAGGGTCTTATTTGTTGTTTCAGGTAGCAGTTCACATTTTGTTAGTAATGTCATTGCATTTTTTTTTTTTTCACTGTACGGACTTCAGGGACTTTTTCACCACCAAGAAGATTTTTAAAAAATACATATATACCTTGCTCTTTTATTTTTGGTTCCTCACTTCCAGGAAAGTTAATTGGAACTGATTGGTTTTATTTGCTGACTTACCATGTACCATGGAACTGGAAACAAATGAAGAAACATTAGCATTCTACTGTCTGCTTTAGTTTTTTAAACTCTATTCCTCTCAGCTTGTCTCTTACCTACAAACCTTTTTTTTTTTTTAAAGAACACCAGTGTCTGGGTGAAATGAGAAAATTGAGTTGAAGGATCATAATCATAGGCTTCCCCGGTGGCTCAGAGGTTAAAGTGTCTGCCTGGAATGCAGGAGACCCGGGTTTGATCCCTGGGTCAGGAAGATCCCCTGGAGAAGGAAATGGCAACCCACTCCAGTACTCTTGCCTGGAGAATCCCATGGAGGGAGGAGCCTGGTAGTCTTCTAGTCCATGGGGTCACAAAGAGTCGGACACAACTGAGCAACTTCACTTTCACTTACACTTGCATAGTGGAGAAGGAAATGGCATCCCATTCCAGTATTCTTGCCTGGAAAATCCCATGGACAGGGGAGCCTGGCAGACTACAGTCCATGGGGTCGTAAAGAGTGGTAGACACTCTACACAACTGGTAGACAAACACACACACACTTGCATAGATCTTTAAAATTTTTTCAATTATATTCATCTCTGCTATAATTGGATTCCCATAACAGCTCTTTAAAATAGGAAGGAAGGAAAAGAACACTTAGCGAATATCTTCTGTACAAAATATATTCACCACATTGTCTCATTTAATCCTTGTATGGCACTGATGATCTAAAAATTATTTCTCCTAATATCAAGAGGAAATAATGACTAATGGTGTGATTTGTGAGAATCCTGGGCTTGAACCCTGCTCAGATGGCTCCCAAACTTACTTCTGTCCTTTCCACAGATGTAAGTTGGGTAAGATTATTACCTAATTTTTGGTCATGAAGTTTGAGATGAGTATAAGTGATTTGCTTGTAGTTCATCTAAGTTAACACCTCCAACCAAAACTAGAAAATTTATTTATTTGTTTCCCAGGCTTTCATACTTTCTGTTACTTTTACCTGCTGCCTCTGACAATCAGTCAGAAGTTGATGATGCCTTCCTGTCCCATGATTACTCAGTTTCTCAGTAAATGGAGCACCACTCACTGCTTGAGGGCTCCTTAACGGACCACTACAGAGACAGTGAAGGAGAGATGGAATCAGCAGGGGGGGAGGTGAAATTCAGCATGGATTATGCTTTGTCATTGCTTCTGAGGGTTTACGGATTGCATAATTGCAGGGTGGGTTTTATGTTCAAAGCCAATTTGAGTCAATGTTGCATTGCAGCATAGCATAATTAATATTTTTTGTGAATGCCGCCTGTAAAAATCAGATCAATACAATTAAACTTTAAGCCAGTGATTTTAATGTGAATATTTCAATACTTGGCAACAGGGTTGATATTTTAAATCTGATATATAGAGGAGTACTAATGGAAAAAGAGTTGAAATCAGGTAAACCTGATTTGGATAATAATCAGCCGGTCAATCAGCCCATACACAGAGACTGGTATAAGACTGTATTCAGTCCATCTCAGGTGTCTCAGAGATGTCACTCACTATCACATTACAATAACACCTTCTAGTATCCAAAGCACCACCATGCACATGTTATTTCATGCTTGAGGTTCAAGGATGGCCGATCATTTGACTCCTACTATTCTTTTCTTTATGGGTTTCCCTGGTGGATCAGATGGTAAAGAATCCACCTGCAATGTAGGAGTCCTGGGTTCAGTCCCTGGGTTGGGAAGATCTCCTGGAGGAGGGCATGACAACCCATCCCTGTATTCTTGCCTGGAGAATCCCCATGAACAGAGGGAACTGGCGGGCCTACAGTCCATGGGGCTGCAGAGTTGGACATGACTGAGTCAGACACGACTGAGCGACTTCCCTTTCACTTTTCACTTTCATGATTTGGAGAAGGAAATGGCAACCCACTCCAGTGTTCTTGCCTGGAGAATCCTAGGGATGGGGGAGCCTGGTGGGCTGCCGTCTATGGGGTCGCACAGAGTTGGACACGACTGAAGCGACTTAGCAGCAGCAGCAGCAGCAGCGCGACTAAACATACACATTCTTTTCTTTTGGGGCTTCCCAGGTAGTGCCAGTGGCAAAGAACCTGTCTGCCAGTTCAGGAGACATAGGAGACATGGGTTCAGTCCCTGGGTCGTGAAGATCCCCTAGAGGAGGGCATGGCAACCCACTCCAGTATTCTTTCCAGGAGAGTCTCAGGGATGGAGAAGCCTGGCAGTCTACAGTCCACAGGGTCTTGAAGAGTTGGACAGGGCTGAACTGGCTTAACACACATGCATCCTCTTCTTTTCAGCTTTCCTGAACGGTGCATGCAACTAATGAGCTCAAGCACTAACATTCAAGGATTCTTCACCATCTGCTCCTGACATCAGCTGGAAAAAACACTTCTAAGAAGCCCATTTATTATACTAAAGAGGTATGTTTTCCTCATTCTACTTACCTGAAAGGTGTCCATCTCAACAATCTGCAGAAACTTTTTATAGGAGGTTGGGTTTGAAGGAGATTCTGAATAGAAAAGAAAGTGAGATGCTGTTTGGCTAAATAAGCAGTTTCCCGTTTTCTCTATGTATCATATCTTTCTTATGCCATATTATGCCATCTTTGTTTCCCCTATTGTACATTGCTCAGGCCTTCCTTGGTCACAGCCCCTGTTTTTCTTTCCAAACATGACTCCTACTGCCTTAGGGCTTCATCACTGCTTAGGCTCATGCAATAGCTTCCTGAATGGTCCTTCTTACCCAGTTATTTATGTGAATGCCAGACACCCTTCTGAAGTTTAGATGGACATTGCTTGCTTCCAAAATATGCAATGGGCTCTTATGCCTGGAGAATACAGAAACCCCCTTCCCTAGGGACAAGCAGCTCTGGTAGTCTGGAAGGCCAAAATTGCAGGAGGATGTTGAGAAGGTGATTATTTTTCTAAGTGAAACTATGATTTACATTACAAAGAGTCCCAGATGTCAGTGGAAGAAGGCCAGCCAAGAGACTAACTGAGTGAACCTACAGGAGTGGAGGTGGGTGGATGCATGGCACACAAAACAGACTTTACTGGATATCAGAAGGGCCCAAAAAATTTGGAAGGTAAACACCAGAATCAAAGAAGACATAAATTAAATGCAACAACAGTTATTTCAGGGCCTATGAATTTTTAGATGTTTGAATGGTATTCTCATATGGAAACTTTGAAACTATTGTTAATGTACAGAACCCTAAACCTGGTTTATAGTTTCAACAAGGGTACCATTGGTTTGTCACCAGATAGATCTAACTTTTAATTTCTCAAGTCTGTACAATATAATTATTAAAAGACTGTCCTGGCTTACCTCACAAAACTATTGTGAAACTCAAATAGAAAGGAATATATAAGGAGATTGAAATTTGAAAAGTAATTTATGGTTTTCCAGAATGTTTTCCCAGGTACAAGGAATTGCTGTTCTTGTTAATGAAGTCTAGAACAGCACCCTATCTTTGAGTAGCTTTTTGTTGAGTTGAGATATGGCACCCACACACTAAAGAAGGCAAGACCGTGGGGTTATAATAGAAATTTGGAGGACAGGGAGTTCATGGAGAAAGCAAAATTATTAGTTGTCAAAGAAACTTCAAATGGAAGGCAAGGCTAGAAATAGCTTTGAAGAATGCATTGCAATTAGATAGTTAGAAAGGAGGAGTGATGTGTCCCAAACTGTGAAGACCATTGGCAGACAGATGTAGACTAGACTACTTGAAGGCAAGGGCCTGTATCAATGCTGTTGGAATGGGGAAAGGCTAGGGAGGCCTTGGGGATCAGGTGCCCGTGTCTGTGATGAAGCACTGATATACTAAGGACTTATTTCCTCTTATACGAGCACAGCCTAGAGCCCTCAGCATGGATCCCCAAAGACATTTAATTTATTCCCTTCTCCTTTGTTACATTCTCTTGGAGATTTTGTCAGGAGAAAAATTAGTACTATATATTTTCTAAAGCTAGAAGCTTAAGTTCTATCAACTTAGTGTCTGTTACAAAGAAAAAGATGGTATGAATATTTGATATGAGGCCAAAAAGAGGTCTTACAGATTAAGTATTACGGAGCACTTAAAGTCCTCAGAAAACTAATTTTTGAAGGTCTTATTCGATTGTGGCATGAGTCCTCATTGTTCTTATTCTGTTGTGAGTCTTGAGCTGCAATTTGGAAAAGCACTGGGCAGGGCAATTATACAAATAATGATCATTAACTCAAGCTTTTTAATGGTAAAAAGATGATTTGATTCTCTGAAGAAGTGAACAGGCAACATTTTTTCATTGCTGTTAATTATAATTTAAGACAGACTCAATTTTGTATTAGTCACAGATGTTTCATTTCTCAGTTCATATATAATGTGGTACATGGAATATCTCCAAAGAGATTTTAGAAGTGTTTGCAGTCTTGTCCATCTCTTTACCACTTGGTGTGGTCTTTTCCAAAAATCATGACATTTGGAAAGAAACTTAGAGAAGTTTTGAAGACATTTTCGAGACATTTTGCTTTCAATGATCTCTAAAAATATTCCTATTGAAAGTGAAAATTGGGAACATGCTCTGAAAAACAAAAATGTATATTGTGTCTTTGAAAGGCCTGGTTTCAGGAGTGGCTGGGCTGTGTTCCAGTTGTGCTGGGGGTGGGGGATGAGTGTGCAAATGCATGATTTCTGAATTGATGCTAGTCGTAGAAACCTTAAAGAGACTCCAGTGCTTTTATAGCTATTAAGCAAAAAATGTATTTCAAATAATTAGACCAAGCAGCTACTTCCCAAATTACTTCACTGTGTATTATTCTAACCAGGAAGAATTTATCAGTAGGACACACTCGTGAAGTTGTGACAGGTTTGGGAGTGTTCTGAAACAAGCTGGTTTGGAATGCAAATCCTTGATGAGGCTGGGAAACTTGGGTTGTGTCAGAAGATAGTTGAAAATTGAAAAGTACCTTAACATCAAATCAGCCACAAAGGCTGAAACAGTAATACCTGTATATTTTGCTATAGGTATTATTATTACTGCTTGGAAAAGAAAATAAAATTCGTAAGCACATTACAGGGGATTTTTCTTGGATTTATACTGATAAAGGTTGGAATTGCATGCTATATGGCAAATCTTTCTGAAACAATAAAATAGTTTAAGAGGAGCATTTATGAAAAATTTGGGGGTAAGAAGGATATAATTGTGATACTTTATAAAATATATAATGAATTCATTATGGGCATGCATGCAGCATTCTTTAAATATCATTCTTCTCCATTTTTAATCTTTATAATACACATTAACTTTTCCTCAAAAGAAAAGCATGTGAATTTGTATATTTAAAATTTGTATATTTTGAGAATTCACATCATTTTCTGAAATCCATCTGTGATATTCAGAGTCAGTGAAGTTTGGGCAGTTAAACTTTAGACTGAATTTCTTATACAGTTTCTCCATCAGTCTTGGAATCTTTCTTTCCAAGGATTGAGGTCAGGTGGTAGGAGTAAATTCATTTGAGTAAATTCTTCAGTAATTGATTTGCTTTTGTAAAGTTCTAAATCATAATTGGAACTCGTGACTTTTAGTTCACAACATTTGGAATTCCCTGGTTGAAATCTGAAAGCAGTCCCCATAGATGGAGGATAAAGGAAGACAGAAAAAAGAGGCAGCCCATTCCCCCTGAGTAGGTGGCAGTCTTAATAAGCCAGAGAACTTGCATATGAGGCTTGTCTAAGGTGGCTACAAGATGAGCATAGGTCTCCATATAGAGGCCTTAACAAGGTTGAGTTACATACACTGTCAGATGGTTTCCATAAATTTACTGTCTCAAGGCTGCGTCCTTGAAATGGCTCCTACTGTAGGAACAGTGGGCAGGACTTACATCCCAAGGACAGGGGAGAGGGTGAGAAGCACTCAGTTGCCTGGGTCCACTGTGTAGGACAATATGTGATCATGTTCTTTAGAAGACCTCTTCCAACACTAACACTATTGGAGAAGAAGCTGGAGACAGATGAGAGAGGCCAGGAAAGGAGGAAGGAGCATGATAAAATATGTATTTTTTTCTTAAAAAATAAAATGATTGTAGAAATGATTAAATGGAGTGTCATTACCATTATGCGTTTATCAGGTGTGTACCTCTGGCTAAAAAATATTAATAACATTTCCCTCCTACTTGAGAATGACAAGGGCATACGTTTGTTTCACTGTTTTTTTCAGCAGGGAATATCCAGTGTCTATAGCAAAAGTACTAGATTGAGAGTTAGAAGATGCAATTTGTCCCCCTAGTACTGCTTTTACCTTTTTGGGTGGTAAAAACTCCACATTTCCAGGCTTCCTTCCTCAGACTATAGAATATAGCAATATTGTGTTCTTCATGGGGGTAGGTAAGCCTGTATCTGGGGACTGTTCAGAGGAGAAGAGACTTAGGGTAATGGAAGCAGTGAGGAGCAGGGCAGGATGTTGAAATTCTTGACTGGAAGCTTCAGTATCAAGCGGATGAGAAGGACAGAGCAGTCATCTCACTCATCTACTGAGAAAGGGATGCCCTCCAATTCACTACTGCTCCTAAGAGAACATTTGAGACATCTACTTTTCCATGACAGCCAGTCAAGTTTAAAGGCAGGTACAGTTCAAAGTCCAAGAAATGTCGCCTGTGCCAAATTCAGACCTTTGATTTGGCTTTGCGGGATGCTGAACTTGTATGGTATCTCATACTCCATGGCTGGGCATGGAAGGTTGGTGATTTGGCATTAGATGCTCCATTTCAGAGCTTCTGAAAGAGCAAAGATTCTGAGCAGTGAGTGGAATCTTGTTGTTTAAAGAACCCCAGTGTAGGGGAGAACATAGTCGACCATTTCTAAGGTGGGGTGGTGTGCACACCTTTCAGTCTTGGCAAGGATGTCAGAGGAGTTTTCTGGGGTCCCCTTCACAGACATTCTCATCTCTTGGTAGATCCAGGGTGTGAGTTCTCAGCAGCAGTACAGTCGTTATAGAGGCAAAACTTCCCTCATTGCTCAGCTTTTAAAAACTTTTCATTCCTTCAAATTGTCTTCCTAGCTTTGCGCACATATCTGTCTGTTTAGGAGAAAATGAGAGAAGTGGAGTGACTTTCAGAAGCAATGTTTGCTTGCTCAATATGGTAAAATGACATTTAAAGAACATTTTAGATTAATATTTTTTTCCTCGGAAGTTTCATAATATGTTACCATGAAGCTGCATAAAAAGATTTTGTACTAACATATTTCAAGACTAATTTTGGGCATCGTGAACTCTGTTTCCTGGCATTCTATTAACCTCAAATCTCCACTTAATAATACCTCCATATATCAGTGATGTATGGCAATGAAAATGCTATGTGACGTTATCCTCAAACCCAAGTGGCATCTTCTAGTAAATATGTGTTTTTATTCATGGGTCATGTGACTCATGGCTCTGCTGATCTGAACTGGGATGGATAAAGCTCTCTATGGACAGCAGTAGATCAGCAAGGCAGCTGCATTCTCTGATGTGTCTGTGGCTTTGGCTGGGACACTGGGTTGACTCAGCTCTCTATGTCTCATCCATCAATGGGCTAGCCTACTAGTGTTCACATCCTGAAGGCAGAAGCGCAAGAGAAAAAGCAAAAACGTTCAAGTACTTTTTCAACTCTCTGCTAGTGTCAAGTTTGTTCCTATCGAGTTGGCCAAACAAAGTGACCTGACTGAACCCAGTGTCAGAATATAAGAAGCCTATGGAATGGCAGAGCAAGTGGGTGTTGATACAGGAAATCCATCAATTGGGGCCACTAACAGTATCTGCCACTTCTGTCTGGGGTGTAATGATAGTTTTATAAAGATAAGCTTGAGATTCATTATGATCTTGAAGTATATTTCCCACAGGAAAAAATATATTATTAATCTTGTTGTGAATAACATTTCATCATATTCTCATTCTTTAAACATTGCTAACTTATTGATAGGTATTATGTACTAATATGATGATGAATCTTTGGTTAACCACAAATCATATTTTATAAGCAAATCATGTACTAAGAATTTCCAATATACTTGATATTGGTAGGCTTGGGGCTTGAGTAATCATATGAAACTATAAAATTTTCCCTAATTTAATTTTAACAGTTTGAGAAAAAAAAATTCCTTTTTAAACAGAAGAAGAATTGTGTCTGTGAATACAATGGTGTATGATTGATGAATGAGGTCTTAATTAGAAAGTTACTCCAGGCACTAAAGCTAGTATGATGGAAAGGGGCACAAAAAAGAGGCCAAGTAGAGGCTAGTGATGGGCCATAAAATCGAGACCTGAAAAGTTAAGGTCAAGTCAGCTGGGCATTGATACTACTTAGGAAGTTTTGTGGCATAACCCCCCTTCTCTGCTCCACCTTTGTTTGAGTCTTGTAAACACAGTCCAATTGGCTTTGCAGAATGTGGCAGTAATGAGTTATTGATGGGAGTGAGTGCCATGTGAATAACTATTTCGTTGAAGATCTCTTCAGGCTGTGGTAGCTGAAAGTAGCACAGAAGGAGAAATTGATGGCCCATATTCAGCTTTTGAATAGTAAGGCTTGAAGAGCTTTTAGGTACTAAACAGCTTGAGGAAAGGCAGGATAATGGGACGTAATTGTACTGATTATGCAGTTGAGGTATGATAAAAAATAATTTGCTAATTCTACTAAACTGTGGCATTTAATGTTTTGAGTAAAGGAACAAGAGATGAGTTTGTTGAGTCTTATTCAAAAAGATGATCTTTTAAATTGGCTCTAGCACCTCACTGTTTAGCAGTTCAAGGCACTTCTCAGACATTATCACACTAACCTTTCCAACAGCCCTGCAGTATATGTGGGTGTCAAACATTTATGATTAGGAAAACTTAGCACCTAATAGCAAGTCACTCGCCCAGTGTTATGCCTAACTAAAGTCCTAATTTCTCTCCTATGCTAAGCCCATCTCAGATTTCTTTCTTGTGTGTGGTCCACATTATCTCAGATGATTATCGAGGCTGCTGAGATAGAATATTCAAAAGTAGTATAAGGGGGAAAAAAAAAACTAAGCTCTGAATTATTTTATCTAAGAAATTTTCTCAGACTAAGTCCTCTCCTCTGGTAAATAGAAGAGATGAGAATGAAAAAAAATTATTTTTGTTAAAAGATAACCGTGATTGTACATTTCCCTTTTGAACAGAAGCTGTCAAGAAGCTGTTCCTTTACACTGTGTTGGTTTTGTATAGTGTCTATAATCTAGAAGCTCTTTGAGTTTAAGTTGATGGTGGGAAGAGAATTTCTTTCTTTGATTTGCTGAGCTATTTTCTAAATCTTTTCCTCTAAGTCCTCCTCTGTGATAATCCAAGTTGTTCATTAAGTATATCCAGTTTTCCTTCTGGGCATATGGTAGGGTTATGTTTCCAGCTCCCATGGAGTTAACTGTGGCCATGTGGCTTACTTTGGCTTCTGTGATACATGGCCCTTCTGGGTGATTTCTTTAAGAGCTGATATGGGATTTAGCACGTTCTCTCTTTAAGACTGGAGTGATGATCAGCAACTTTTGAGGTAGTGGCTGGGACCCTGAATGACAACAATGAATACATATCCCTGACAATTTGTAATGCTTATACAGCTTGAAAAGGAAATAGTCCCTATTCCCTACCCCCACACTCCTTTTCCCTTCTAACTCCAACTGAGATTTGCAGTTGTTTTTGAGTTTGGTGTTGGAGAAGGAAACGGCAATCCACTCCAGTACTATTGCTTGGAAAATCCCATGGACAGAGGAGCCTGGTAGGCTGCAGTCCATGGGGTTGCAAAGAGTCGGACACGACTGAGTGACTTCACGTTCACTTCACTTTGAGTTTGGTGTATAAACCTGTCTACCCTGACTGCCATAAGAATTGGTACCTAGAATTTGGGATGCTACTGTAACAAATAAGCTAAAATATGTGGGACTGGCTGGGGTGGGTTTGCTATTATTGGATGTGTTTTGCAAAGCATGACAAGAAAGACTGAGTTATTCTATTTTTTTTTTTTTCTGAAAAATTTTGTATATTTGCAAGCAGGAATAAAAAGGAAACAGAAAGACTCGAAAAACTCAAGATCTTGCCTGATTGCTTTTCAATCCAAATAGTAAAACATAAGAATAAGAAATTCTTATTATTGTTACAAGGGCCACCTATTGTTAAAACTTCTGGATGGACCAAACTTGCTGCTGCTTCTGCTGCTGCTAAGTCGCTTCAGTCGTGTCCGACCCTGTGCGACCCCACAGACGGCAGCCCACCAGGCTCCCCCGTCCCTGGGACCAAGCTTACATCCTGTAAATACTTTCATTTGAACAAAAGGGGCTAAGAGAAGAGAAACTGAAGTTGTGGGTCTTCCACGAAAACCTGATACCCCAAGGTATCAGCAATTAAGACGAGAGAGTTGAAAGTGGCAAAATAAAATAATAGATCAAATCTAAGAATATTGTCTAGAAAAGAACCATAGGTACAATTATTGACATATGAATATTATCAGAGTAAAGTTGATAAGAGGCCTAATTAGTTTTTTAAAAAATTGGGTACTGCCAAAAAAATCACACACCTAGAAAAGCTCAAGATTTAAATGATTCTTGGAGTTATAACTGTCTAAGATCAGGAAGTGGGTTGAAAAAGCTGCTCAGTCCCCAACAGGCCCCTTTCTGNTTTTTTTTTTTTTCTGAAAAATTTTGTATATTTGCAAGCAGGAATAAAAAGGAAACAGAAAGACTCGAAAAACTCAAGATCTTGCCTGATTGCTTTTCAATCCAAATAGTAAAACATAAGAATAAGAAATTCTTATTATTGTTACAAGGGCCACCTATTGTTAAAACTTCTGGATGGACCAAACTTGCTGCTGCTTCTGCTGCTGCTAAGTCGCTTCAGTCGTGTCCGACCCTGTGCGACCCCACAGACGGCAGCCCACCAGGCTCCCCCGTCCCTGGGACCAAGCTTACATCCTGTAAATACTTTCATTTGAACAAAAGGGGCTAAGAGAAGAGAAACTGAAGTTGTGGGTCTTCCACGAAAACCTGATACCCCAAGGTATCAGCAATTAAGACGAGAGAGTTGAAAGTGGCAAAATAAAATAATAGATCAAATCTAAGAATATTGTCTAGAAAAGAACCATAGGTACAATTATTGACATATGAATATTATCAGAGTAAAGTTGATAAGAGGCCTAATTAGTTTTTTAAAAAATTGGGTACTGCCAAAAAAATCACACACCTAGAAAAGCTCAAGATTTAAATGATTCTTGGAGTTATAACTGTCTAAGATCAGGAAGTGGGTTGAAAAAGCTGCTCAGTCCCCAACAGGCCCCTTTCTGATGCTTATTTTTTATGTAGCCGAAGAGAGTAATAAAAAGAACAAACTGAGAAGACAAATCCAAGGACCACAGTGAACCATAGACAAGGAAGTCATCAGGGACTAATCAAGGAATATTCTTCACTCTAGGATAGGGACCCTCAAAATATGTCTAGGATTTTAGATTTGTCATGGACCAGTAACTCCTGTGTGACCTTTGCTTTTCCTTTGCTGGATAGAGTGATGATGAATGATAAAGAGACCACTGTGCATTGTCCCAAGATCCTGGACTGTGAGTTTGATGCTGTAATCAAATAAAAAATTTGAGTTGTTTCTCCTGGGTAGGCGTAGACATGTTTTCCATTCACGATTGATTATGAACCAAATGTTTGATAATCAGGACAGTTTCTAGTAGTCATCATTTCTGTCTACCAAATTTTCCTGGTTTTCTTTTCAAACACATGGTAAGTTGGTGGGTTTTTTGGTCCCTTTGTCCAAAGAAGTGTAAACAGAAATTACTTCTGCATTAAAGCTTAAAGACTCAGAGGGTAGTTAAATAAACTCTCTCTTTAATTTTGGTGTGGTTACCAGCACCTTTGAAGCATCCTTCCATCTGCTCAAATCCTTGTGAACTATGAACCTAAAGCCTGCAGTGCTAATCTGCAATGGTTGGTAGTGTATATAAAATGTTAACTATTGCTGTCTGAAGCCACCATTATTTGAGGGATTATCGCTACTATGACATATTCTACTCTATCCTGATGTATCCAACCCCCAACTGGAAAATGGGGATGTTAAGTGGATATTAATAACATGTTGTTGAACATTGGTACTTCTTTTTTTTTCTCACAAAACAAAGCAAGAATCAAGAAATACTTAAATTTCTCAAAAGCAGTTTTGCTCTCTATGGGAAAAGTGTCTCATTATCGTGATGCTAAAAAGTGTCATCTTGGTTGAATTCTAGTAATGTTAAGTAAATCTATGTATCTCAGAATCTGACCGAGGGATAAACAGGCAGTTTAGACACATTAGTATTTGTCAACATACAAATCAATTTAGAGAGTTAATCAAATTTCATTATTTCTAATCCTGAAGCTGATTTCCTATCGGGACCTGGAAGAATTCTGTTCTAAGCAAGTGACTAGAAACACAATGTGTGTATGAGGGGGAGATGGGTGGGTGTGTGTATATGTTAAGTTCTACTGAATCACTGGGCACAGGCTATTCTTGGAGACAGCTGGGACACAAGACTTGAAAGGATCATATTCTCATCCGATATTTAAATGCTATCTTCCCTGATAATTATGGATTATTTATACTGTTTAGTAGCTAAGTCATGTCTGACTCTTTGTGACCCCATGAACTGCAGCATGCCAGGCCTCCCTGTCCCTCACTCTCTCCTGGAGTTTGCCCAAGTTCACGTCCTTAAATCAGGGATGCCATCCAACTGGATCACTGTCTAGTTCTGGCTAAGGGGCTTATATAACTCAGTGAAGCTATGAGTCATGCCGTGCAGGGCCACCCAAAATGGACGGGTCATAGAGGAGAATTCTGACAAAACATGGTCCATAAGAGGAATGGCAAACCACTTCGGTATTCTTGCCATGAGAACCCCATAAACAGTATAAAAAGGCAAAATATTATGGATAAGTGAATGGAAATTTCTCTGATAAGCATGAACCCAGATTCACTTTTTCCTTCAAAGGTTATTAGTAGTGTGTAGTGTTTGCTCAGTGTTTGTACTTAACAATCTAACAGTACTCTATTTTATACTTATAGTTGCAAAGCAATTTTGTAATATCTCTTATTTACTTTATGGTATCCTGCAATGCCTAGGGGACAGTAACTTAGAGTCAGCCAACCACAATAACAAGCTAGGCATATTTTATTATTGCTTTAATGGTAGACTTCTGCTATTCAATCACTCAACAGTTGCCTGGTGCTTGGGTTTGAGATTGCTTTGAGCAGTTGATTTCTACACATTATAAGCAGTAATCATTTGGTAAATGCTAAATTCCAATCTAATATACTTAGTTTTGGCTACATTCTTAAGTCCTCATTGACCAATACCAAATTCATTTGAAGAAAAATTGAAGGGTAGTACATGGATTCTCAAATTTGACTTCACATTAGTATTACCTGCAGGATTTTAGCAGAAGCTAATGTCTGAGTCACACTCCCAGAAATTCTGATTTAATTGGTTTGGAGATTTTTTAAAGTTTCCAGGTAATTCTAGCATATAACAAAACTTAAGAATAATAAGTTTCTTAGTTAAAAGCATAAGCTTTGGACTCATACAGATCAGATTTATATCCCTGTTTCCTTTCTATTGTAACTTAAGCAAGTATTCTTTAACACTTAATTTCCTTATCCTTAAAGTTAGTGTATAATGTTACTGTAAGTTTAAAAAATGAGTTAATACAGGTAAAGTTAAAAGTAACTGACAGAGCACTCAATAAATATTTTAGCATTAGCTTAGTTATTAATTCAAGGTTTGGGATCTTAAAAGCAGGATAAGGATTGGTTTGCAGAACAAAAATTAGACACATCACAAAGAGGAGAGAGGAAGCCACAGGAGTAAAGGTGTTGAATTGAGCAAAGACATGGTGCATTCTGGGAGTGATGTAAATTCACTGAGGTTGGAACATGGTATGAATAAAACAAACCAGAGGAAGATGTGGCTCTGCCATTGCTGAAAGCCAGATTATGAGAGTCAGATGTTCTAAGCTTTAGAGCTGCATTTTCACCCTTAAATTAACAGTGGTGATTCTGAACACTAGTATTTCTACACACTGATGATCTGTAATTATTTGAATTATGTTATGAATAAAATAAAAATTAGAGTCATGTTTATTCACACTGTAACATTACCTTCCTCACTGGTATTCTGATCTCCTTAAATATGAGGAAATAGGGTGGGATACAGCAGGTATGCAGGAAATCACTCATAACCTACCTCTCAGTTTGTTTTAGTCCCAGGCCACACTATGGATGTGAGAACTGGACTATAAAGAAAGCTGAGTGCCAAAGAATTGATGCTTTTGAACTATGGTTTTGGAGAAGACTCTTGAGAGTCCCTTGGACTGCAAGGAGATCCAACCCATCAGTCCTAAAGGAAACCAGTCCTAAAGGAAATCAGTCCTTAATACTCGTTGAAAGGACTAATGCTAAAGCTGAAGCTCCAATTCATTGGCCACCTGATGCAGAGAACTGACTCATTGGAAAAGACCCTGATGCTAGGAAAGATTGATAGTGGGAGGAGAAGGGGATGACAAAGGATGAGATGAATGGATGGTATCACTGACTCAATGGACATGAGTTTGAGTAAGCTCCAAGAGTTGGTGATGGATATGGAAGCCTGGTATGCTGCAGTCAGTGGGTTTGCAGAGTCAGACATGACTGAGTGACTGAACTGAACTGAACACTTATTGATTGAGCATTACTAATTGGGGATTATTTTTATGTTGTGAGGTGTGGTTTTAAAGCTATATTTAGGTAACTCTACTTTCTTCCTAGAAGAATTTACTACACCTCAGCAAATGTAGGAGAAGCCAAGCAAAATCCAGTGGTCCTGCTAAACTAAGATAGAGACTAAAGATAAATACAGTTGTCTGATTCTTAAATTATTTAAGAAGTACTATAATATTATAGTATATTGAAGGTAAATTACTATAAGGTGATGATATTATAAACCCTAGAGCAACAACTGAAAAAAATAAAGCAAAGAGGTATACCCTAACCGATTAAAATAAGAGACAAAATGGAACACAAAAAAGAAAAACCATACTTTTCAAAAGAAGGAATTAACAGAACAAAGTAAAAAAAATAAATAAATAAACAGCCTTGATGTACTCCTCTCCCAATTTGGAACAAGTCCATTGTTCCATGTCTGGTTCTAACTATTGCTTCTTGACCTGCATACAGATTTCTTAGGAGACAGGTAAGGTGGTCTGGTATTCCCATCTCTTGAAGAATTTTCCACAGTGTGTTGTGATCCACACAGTCAAAAGCTTTAGCATAGTCAATGAAGCAGAAGTAGATGTTTTTCTGGAACTCTCTTGCTTTTTTGATGATGCAGCTGATATTGGCAGTTTGATCTTTAGTTCCTCTGCCTTTTCTAAATCCAGCTTGAACATCTGAAAGTTCTCAGTTCACGTACTGTTGAAGCCTAGCTTGGAGAATTCTGAGCATTACTTTGCCAGTGTTCGAGATAAGTGAAATTGTGCAGTAGTTTGAATGTTCTTTGGCATTGCCTTTCTGGGGGATTGGAATGAAAACTGATCTTTTCCAGTACTGTGGTCACTGAGTTTTCCAAACTAGAAACATGCAAAAGTTGGTTGATTAAACCAATTAACTACTACTCAGAAATGAGGGAAAAATTATTGACACATGCAATAATGTGAATAAAATTCAAAAAGATTATACTGGGTAAATAATTTATGGACACATATGTACATGACATATAAATACACATGTACTTCATCATCATAGTTTTATGAAACTCTAGAAAGGACAAATGTAATCTGTAAAGAAAAAAGTAGATTAGTAGCTACTTGAGGTTGTAGGTTGGAAAAACTGACTGGGAAAAGGTACAAATATTCTTTGTGGGGTAATGAAAATGTTCTTGATATTCCTTAACTGGTGGTTATGCAACTGTATATAGTTGTAAAAGTGCATCACACTGTAAGTTTAAAGTGTCTGTGCTTTAAGTGAAGAGTTATGTAAAATCAACTGAAGACTTGAGTAGTGCTCCATGTACATTATATATATATAAACAGAAGCAGTGCTAAGAGATATTTCTAACAAAATTATAACATCTAGAGTATAATCATATTATGTCAGTTTATGTAAATTCCAACACAGGTATGTGAATTTTGGTAGGAAATTTAACTTTGGTTAAATACTTTGGTAGGAAAGATAATTCTAAATTCTAGGCTATCATACCCTTAAAAATACTTACCTAAAATGGGAAGGTTTTTAACATTACTGTATAAAGCTTAACAAATATTATCTCTCCCTTACACTAGTTGAGATTATTTTGGTGTCATCAAAGTGTCTGTACATCAAAGGGAGTACAGTTTGCTTTTGG
>SJYA01000623.1:2316997-2361043 GCA_006410615.1 Neotragus moschatus | reverse complement strand
AAATAAATAAACAGCCTTGATGTACTCCTCTCCCAATTTGGAACAAGTCCATTGTTCCATGTCTGGTTCTAACTATTGCTTCTTGACCTGCATACAGATTTCTTAGGAGACAGGTAAGGTGGTCTGGTATTCCCATCTCTTGAAGAATTTTCCACAGTGTGTTGTGATCCACACAGTCAAAAGCTTTAGCATAGTCAATGAAGCAGAAGTAGATGTTTTTCTGGAACTCTCTTGCTTTTTTGATGATGCAGCTGATATTGGCAGTTTGATCTTTAGTTCCTCTGCCTTTTCTAAATCCAGCTTGAACATCTGAAAGTTCTCAGTTCACGTACTGTTGAAGCCTAGCTTGGAGAATTCTGAGCATTACTTTGCCAGTGTTCGAGATAAGTGAAATTGTGCAGTAGTTTGAATGTTCTTTGGCATTGCCTTTCTGGGGGATTGGAATGAAAACTGATCTTTTCCAGTACTGTGGTCACTGAGTTTTCCAAACTAGAAACATGCAAAAGTTGGTTGATTAAACCAATTAACTACTACTCAGAAATGAGGGAAAAATTATTGACACATGCAATAATGTGAATAAAATTCAAAAAGATTATACTGGGTAAATAATTTATGGACACATATGTACATGACATATAAATACACATGTACTTCATCATCATAGTTTTATGAAACTCTAGAAAGGACAAATGTAATCTGTAAAGAAAAAAGTAGATTAGTAGCTACTTGAGGTTGTAGGTTGGAAAAACTGACTGGGAAAAGGTACAAATATTCTTTGTGGGGTAATGAAAATGTTCTTGATATTCCTTAACTGGTGGTTATGCAACTGTATATAGTTGTAAAAGTGCATCACACTGTAAGTTTAAAGTGTCTGTGCTTTAAGTGAAGAGTTATGTAAAATCAACTGAAGACTTGAGTAGTGCTCCATGTACATTATATATATATAAACAGAAGCAGTGCTAAGAGATATTTCTAACAAAATTATAACATCTAGAGTATAATCATATTATGTCAGTTTATGTAAATTCCAACACAGGTATGTGAATTTTGGTAGGAAATTTAACTTTGGTTAAATACTTTGGTAGGAAAGATAATTCTAAATTCTAGGCTATCATACCCTTAAAAATACTTACCTAAAATGGGAAGGTTTTTAACATTACTGTATAAAGCTTAACAAATATTATCTCTCCCTTACACTAGTTGAGATTATTTTGGTGTCATCAAAGTGTCTGTACATCAAAGGGAGTACAGTTTGCTTTTGGATGGCATCTGTCATGGCAAATAGCTGAAAAAAGACTGAGAACTGGGTAAACATGCAGACACTTCACTGATCTGTAAGCAGTGGATACCTGGATAGCATTGTTTTTATCAAAAAAGAAATTCTAACAACAATATAGTCTAATTGAGGGATAACTTGATATCAAGACCAATGGAAGTTATTTCAATAGTTTAGGCAGAATATAATGATGGTTTGAATTAAGGCAGTGGAGTGGAAATCAGAGCATATGTTAAAGAGATTGTTGCTATGGTTTGGCTAGTTACAAATTTAATGACCTATGATGGAGTCTTTTGGATGTCCATCTCATTGAAAATAAAATTGAGTATTCTCACAGCCTATGGAATCCTGCATGATAGGGTCTCTGCCTGCTCCCCAGATTTTCCTGTTGCCCTTCTACTGAGCACCAACAAGTGACATACTCCTCTTCAAATGCAGGTCATGGCCTCCTCAGAGACTTTGTCCTTACTCTTTCCTCAGTCTGAAATGCTCTTCAGCTGTATTTTTTCATGGCTGACCCCTTCTTAGGCCTCAGTTCAAATTTCAACTTTTTTGAAAATTCTTTTCTAACCATACCTGTGCCCATCCATTCTCATCACATTGTGGTGTTGTATTTAGCATGGGTCACAATTTAAGATTATTTGTTTACTTATTGTCTGTCATTGCCACTGGCTCTGCAATGTGAAATTTACAAGGGTAGCTTGCATGTCTTATTCCCCATTATCATTACAATGCCTAGAACAATTCATGGTACAGATATTTTGGGGATAGATAAGTAGGTGTATGCTTGCTATATATTTCAATGTTTTAAAATAATAAAGATTATGAATAAAAATCATCAGAATATAGTATCATAAAATTTATAAATAGACAGATTCAGATAAATATATAAATATGTATATTCACATTACATATGTTATTTTATAGGACTCAGTGTAAGAGTGACTGAAAGTTATATCTGGAAGGATAGATATCATCATCTCCTTTTTTGTCATATTGTACTTCTCACTACTGAACTTGTTTTCTGGATCATTTATTCATTCACTCATTCAGCACTTGCTGAGAACCTTTGGGCATATAAAGATGAAGAAATTCACAATTCAGTAGGTCTCAAATAAGAAGCATTGGAAAAGTTCTGTGGGAATACTAAGATAGAAAAGATAATCTGTGTTCAGAAGAGGAGTTGAGGAAGTGGGAAAGTCTTTGGAAAGGACTTGACATTTCAGCTTGGCTATAAATGATAATAGGAACATATCAAGTAGAGAGAGAAAAATGGCTTTCCAGGCAGATGGAAAAACTTGAGCAAAGGCAAGTGGTATAGAATTTGAGGAGGTCATTTGTGGTGGCTGTAGCACAGTGTGTGTTGAAGAGTGGTAGAAAATGAGGTTTCAGAGATATGTTGAAATTTGATAATGAAGGCCCTCCAGTGCCATGCCAAGAATTTTATCCTGTAGGTAACTGAGGAACCATCAAAGGATTTTATTTAGGAATGCAACATGATCAGGTTTGTGATTTAAAAGATAATTCTTGTGGATGAAATAATAAATGAAAGAGTAAGACTAAAGGCATGGAGATTAGTTGAAAAACCTTCACAATATTTAAGCAACCTAAATTAAGGAAGTGGAATTGTGAAATACGGAGGGAAAGGACTGATTTCAGGATTAGAATTGATGGGTCTTGGTACCTATAAAAGAGTGAGAGAAAAAGAGGGGAGAGAGTTGACACTGAGTTTCTGGTTGGGAGTCTTATAGATGGGGGTGTAATTGATCCACTGTGACCTGCAATTGATTGGCCCTCCTGGTTCACCTCATTTCCTTCATTGACCTTTCTCCCCAACTTTAACTCTGGGACAGAGATTTCCTTCTACTCTAGGCTCCTTAATACCTCTTTCCATTCACCAGATATAGAACCTGCTAGCTAATCAATCTGCATGAGTGAGCTCTACGTTTCCTTTGCGTCGGCAGTGAATATCTTACAGATTGATTCAATATGGTCTCAATTCTGTCAAAACTGTTTCAGCATATCTAAAGATCTGTTTCACTGCTTTGTAATTTTGCACATCTTCTAAAATCTTGCTGCAATATTTTAATTCATTCAACTTTTTCTTATTATCCCTTTGTATCCATTTATATCAGTCCATAGATGATACTAACTCCATCCTCAGTGGTCTCTAAAGGTTTGTTCTTAGTCCTTATGTAAGGCGTAGATTTCTGACTGTGGATTCCATACTGAGATGAGTACTGTGGGCAGATAAGCAATGTATAAAGGGCAGATTCTTACTTTTCATGTTTACGGTGTAAATGAAGACCTGAACCTCTTAATCCCTTCTCTCTTCCTTTTCTTCTTTCCTTCCTCTCATTCTTTCCTCCTCTCTTTCTTCCTTCCTCCTTTCCTTCTTCCTCCCTCAATTAAATAAAATACAAACACTGTGAAAGCAATAAAGACAAGCAGATATGAAGTCTTGTATCTCAAACCTTCAGATATGAAGGTTTGAGATATTACTTTGCCGACTAAGGTCCATCTAGTCAAGGCTATGGTTTTTCCAGTAGTCATGTATGGATGTGAGAGTTGGACTGTAAAGAAGGCTGAGCGCTGAAGAATGGATGCTTTTGAACTGTGGTGTTGGAGAAGACTCTTGAGAGTCCCTTGGACTGCAAGGAGATACAACCAGTCCATTCTGAAGGAGATCGGCCCTGGGATTTCTTTGGAAGGAATGATGCTGAAGCTGAAGCTCCAGTGCTTTGGCCACCTCATGCAAAGAGTTGACTCATTGGAAAAGACTCTGATGCTGGGAGGGATGGGGGCAGGAGGAGAAGGGGATGACAGAGGATGAGATGGCTGGATGGCATCACTGACTTGATGGACGTGAGTCTGAGTGATCTCCAGGAGTTGGTGATGGACAGGGAGGCCTGGCGTGCTGCAGTTCATGGGGTCGCAAAGAGTCGGACACGACTGAGTGACTGAACTGAACTGAATCACACAATAATGATTATCACACGCAATGATTAAGTGAGAAATTATATGACACAGAGCTGAAGTCTGGATAACAGAGAAGGCCACATAGAGAAACCAGTACACATTGAGGGAATATCTATTACTAGTAGTATTAGGTGTAAGAATCCTCATAAGTATAGAATATCTTGATTTTAGGAAATTGGCACAAAAATCAGGATATTCATGTGGATAAATTGAAAAATGTAGGCTAGCTAATGTTGATAGAGTTAACTGGATTTAAGGGTTTTTGAGATTAAGAATAAACCAGAACTGTGTCAAAGTGAATAGAATTATCTAGGAATATGGGGTAGGACTCTGTCTTTAACCTTGTCTTATTCATCAATGATTGGATAAAGTCATATAAACCTGGCTCATCTAAATTAGTGATGATGAAATATGGTTTCATTAGAGAGCAAATGTTAACCAAGTTAAACATGAACATGGAATTATATAAGTTCTGAGTCAAAAATAACAAAGTAAAATTGAACTTGCTTTCAAAAAATATAGTAAGGCAGCATCAGGGCAACTTCCCTTGACAAGTGACTCATGGAACTGTTTTGGAGTTGTAGTTGCTCATGATATCTGTGAGACAAGATGCAACCTTGCCACTGAAAAAGCTGATCAAATACCTTGTTCTATGTCAGTGATAAAAGATTGGAGGTGGGGAACCTTTCCCCGGAAACAGTGTTAGCTAAAGCACATAAGTAAAGTCAAGTGCTCAGCATTTCTTAGGTTTAGAAGGTAATATACAAACTAGAGCATGCTCTGAGAATACTAGTTATGATTTTCCAGAAACCTTGTCACATAGGAACTAGACAAGACATGACTACAAAAGAAATCCTCTCCAAAAAAAGAAAACTTCAGAGTTTTGAAAGATCATGGAAGAGTGAGTAGGTTTGTTCTTTCTTGTTTTAGAAAGCAGAAATAGCAAAGGTAACAGATTTTGGTGACTCAAGCGAGTGAGTGAAAGTCACTCAGTCATGTCCAACTCTTTTCACCCTATGGACTGTATAGTCCAGAGAACTTTCCAGAATACTGGAGTGGGCAGCCTTTCCCTTCTCTAGGGGTTGAACCCAGGTCTCCTGCATTGCAGGCAGATTCTTTACCAGCTGAGCCACAAAGGAAGCCCTTCATGAGTCCCATTTGAACTCAAATCAGAAAATGTTGTAGAAACAGTTGAGGTAGTCCCTGTCATCTACATAGTAAATGCCCTTTCATGGAGAGTGAAAGGTGATCATTTGTCATAGGTGATCATTTGCCAGAGATGTAATGAAATGAAATTCTGTATTGATGGCAAGCTAGATGGGATGATCTGTAAGCTTTCTTCCAATGCCAAGTCCAAACACAGCCTTATTTTTGTATCTTCTCTTAGTAAAGAGAGCTGCACAAAATATTGATTAAAGTAATAATAGAATTATGGTGAAAGAAATGGAAGGAAGAATATTAAATATTCTTTCTACTGTATTGTAAATAATGAATAGAACATAAGGCAAATTTTGGTAGATATTTTGGATATTGTTTGAACAAATAAGCCAAAATGAATTTTTTTCGTTTTGGTACTGAGGTAAAAAGGGAACCAATAATACTGGTTCCAGTAATTCCTTTAATCCTTTAGAAATTATTGCCTATTGTGGAATAGATAAAAAACTTCTACTTGTTAGGCTTCCAGTTAAAGCATTTTATTCCACAAATACTGATGCTTAGCATAAATAGGACACTTAATATTTACCAAGTGCTTAAGAATTATTAATTTGCCTTTACAACATCCATGGAGAGCAGTGATGTTTATCTTTATCATCAGATGAAAAAATTAAGGCCCCAGATATGCAGTCACCAAGTCTATTATTTTTCAGAAAACTTGAAGGGCTTTTTGTTGTTTTTTGTTTTTGCTATCTTGATGTTATACGTACGGACAGTGAATCTAGGGAACCAAGGAGTTGATGTGATTCATTTGTTAACATTGCCCTAAACCTCAAGCTGACTTTTTTCTGAATTTCATTCTTTGAACTTACCTAATAGTTTTGTAGTTATTATAGTAACAACAAAATTTTTTCTTTGTAACTCATTTTTGCTTTCTACAAAGAAGTTTTAAATGCTTATATCTCATTTAGCAGACAAAATTAGTGTTCTTAACTATTCTATATACCTTAAACAGTTATTTTTAAGTTGTTTTAAGTCCAAGGCACATATTTAAGCAAATTTGTTTACCATTGGCTGAATAAAGTGGAAATTCAGAAGACATAGTTCTTAAAATCTATTACTTGGAAAGCAGAATTATTTTAAATTACTGCATTTGCACTGACTTATTCAGAATAGCATCCGCTGGAAGACCACCAAAGAGTCCCAGGGAATTGGTGCAGTCATTACAATGACAATAAACAACAAATTGGCAGCCTCTAATCCTGGAAATTTTATTGAAACATAATTTTTTTCTAAAACTTTAGCGGAATCTACACCAGTGATCTCAACTTAAAGAAATTCTATATACCATTTTGCTTATTTCATATTCCTCAACATTGCCAGATTCTTAAATTTTTGCTGGTCTAATGGTTATAAAAATTACTTAACACTGAAGCCCTAATTTGCTTAACTTTGGTTGCTGATACAAATGTGAATTTTTAAAAAATTTATTTGCCATTTGTGTGATCTTTACTATGAAATAACTATTTGTACCTTTTACTCATTTTCTATGTTTTTTTTTCCTTTGCCCTTATTGATTTCTTGGATTTTTAAATATAAATGGTAAACTTCCCTAAAAATACATAGTTCTGCTTCATTGACTATACTAAAGACTTTGACTGTATGGATTACAATAAACTGAGATATTCTTAAAGAATGCCAGACCACCTTACCTGTTGCATGAGGAACCTGTAGTGGGTCAAAAAACAACAGCTAGAACTGGACGTGGAACAATGGACTGGTTCCAAATTGGGAAAGGAGTATGACAAGGCTGCATGTTGTCACCCTGCTTATTTAACTTACATATAGATTACATCATGTGAAATGCCAAGCTGGATGAATCACAAACTGGAATCAAGATTGCCCGAAGAAATAGCAACAGCCTCAGATAAGCAGATAATACTACTCTAATGGCAGAAACTTAAGAAGAATAAAAGAACTTCTTGATGAGGGTGAAAGAGGAGAATGAAAAAGCTGGTTTGAAGCTCAACATTAAAAAATTAAGATCATGGCATCTGGTGCCATTACTTCAAGGCAAATAGAAGGGGAAAAAGTTGAAACAGTGATAGGTTTTATTTTCTTAGGCTTCAAAATCACTGTGAATAGTGACTGCAGCCGAAGGAAAGCTATGACAAACCTAGACTGTGTGTTAAAAAGCAGAGATATCACTTTGCTGACAAAGGTCTGAATAGACAAAGCTATGGTTTTTCCAGTAATCATGTATGGATGTGAGAACTGGACCATAAAGTCTGAGTGCCAAAGAATTGATGCTTTTGAATTGTGATGCTGGAGAAGACTCTTGAGAATCCCTTGGACTGCAAGGAGATCAAACCAGTCAATCCTAAAGGAAAGCAACTTTGAATATTCACTGCAAGTACTGATGCTGAAGCTCCAATATTTGGCCACCTGATGTGAAGAGCCGACTCAATGGAAAAGACTGATGCTGGGAGAAATTGAAGGAAAAAGGAGGAGGGGTGACAGGATGAGATGATTAGATAGCATCACTGACTCAGGGGACATGAATTTGAGCAAACTCTAGGAGGACAGAGGAGCCTGGTTTGCTACAGTCCTTGCAGTCGTAAAGAGCTGAATATGACTTAGCAACTAAACAACAACAGTGAACTTTTGGCTTTATATTTTATCAGTGCATTCTCTAAGTTTATGATTGAAATTTTTAAAAAATATTTCCTTATGAAATTTTTTGTTAATCTTTTCTGTTGTTGTTGAGGAATATATGTTAATAATTTCTTAAATAATAAAGTCAACTTTTTAGAAAAAAAATTAAGTTGAGCATTCTGCCTACTTATTTAAATCATGCCTGTGGAAAACAGAAACCTTTAGTATGCAACACAGTTAACTCTGGTAAATAACACGTTAACCAAAAAAAAGTTGAAGTGGGGCATCCTAAAACATGATATAAAAAGAAATACAACTGGGAAGAAACAGATTTGGGAACAAATTAAAATGGTTTTGCTAATCACAGCTCAAATATGGAATAACTGGAAAGCAGGTCAATAGCTTCTGAAAGTCAACCAGTGGTCAGTATTCTGCTGAGGAAATGTTCTGCTAATCATTACGAATGCCATGGCAGGCAAATTTATCAATTTTTCCCTATTTGGTTAGTAGATTTCAAGTTCTTGTTTAAGAAGTCCTTCTCTACCAGTGGTGATAAAGATATTCTCTTATATTTTCTCTAAATTTTGTAAAAGGTTATAATTATTTTTTTAATATGTTGTTGTTGTTCAGTTGCTAAGCCATGTCCGACTCTTTCTGACCCCATGGACTGCAGCACACCAGGCTTCCCTGCCTTTCACTGTCTCCCAGAGTTAGCTCAGACTCCTGTCCATTGAGTTGGTGATGCTATCTAACCGTCTCATTCTCTGCCACTCACTCCTCCTTTTGCTTTTACTTAATCATCTAGGATACAGATTGAGATTCAATTTTATTTTTCCCAAGTGAATTATCAGTTTTTCTAATACAGTTTATTGACTAGTTTTTCTTTCTTCAGTAATCTGTAATGTCACTGACACATGTGGGTGTAAGTCGGTCTGTCTGTTTCTTCACTCTTTATTATATTTTTTTAATGTTTATATATTTGTGTAAAACATCATTGATTAATACAGTTTTATAATAAGCTTTTTCCTGATAGAATTATCCCACTTAATTTGTTTCTCCCTCCCCTTTTAGGAGTATCTTTGTTTTTCTTAGAACTTTACCTGCATTCATTTTAGAATACTTGTTTAATTTCTCAAATATTTGATTTGAAGTTTGAGTGGAATTTTATCACCTCTTCCAGAAAAACATCTATTTCTGCTTTATGGACTATGCCAAAGCCTTTGACTGTGTGGATCACGATAAACTGTGGAAAATTCTGAGAGAGATGGGAATACCAGACCACCTGACCTACCTCTTGAGAAACCTATATGCAGGTCAAGAAACAACAGTTAGAACTGGACATGGAACAACAGACTGGTTCCAAATAGGAAAAGGAGTACATCAAGGCTGTATATTGTTACCCTACTTATTTAACTTATATGCAGAGTACATCATGAGAAACACTAGGCTGGAAGAAGCACAAGCTGGAATCAAGACTGCTGGGGGAAATATCAATAACCTCAGATATGCTGATGACACCACCCTTATGGCAGAAAGTGAAGAGGAACTAAAACGACTCTTGATGAAAGTGAAAGAGGAGAGTGAAAAAGTTGGCTTAAAGCTCAACATTTAGAAAATGAAGATCATAGCATCTGGTCCCATCACTTCATGGGAAATAGATGGGGAAACAGTGGAAACAGTGTCAGACTTTATTTTTTCGGGGGCTCCAAAATCACTGCAGATGGTGATTGCAGCCATGAAGTTAAAAGACGCTTACTCTTTGGAAGGAAAGTTATGACGAACCTAGATAGCATATTTAAAAGCAGAGACATTACTTTGCCAACAAAGATCCATCTAGTCAAGGCTATGGTTTTTCCAGTCGTCATGTATGGATGTGAGAGTTGGACTGTGAAGAAGGCTGAGCACTGAAGAATTGATGCTTTTGAACTGTGGTGTTGGAGAAGAATCTTGAGAGTCCCTTGGACTGCAAGGAGATCCAACCAGTCCATTCTAAGGGAAATCAGTCCTGGGATTTCTTTCGAAGGCATGATGCTAAAACTGAAACTTCAGTACTTTGGCCACCTCATGAGAAGAGCTGACTCATTGGAAAAGACTTTGATGCTGGGAGGGATTGGAGGCAGGAGGAGAAGGGGACGACAGAGGATGAGATGGCTGGATGGCATTACCGACTGGATGGACAAGAGTTTGAGTGAAACTCCGGGAGATGGTGATGGACAGGGAGGCCTGGCATGCTGCAATTCATGGGGCTACAAAGAGTCAGACACGACTGAGTGACTGAACTGAACTGAAGATTAATTTTGAGGAAAATTGCTAAATTAAATATATTAAGCCACTCTATCTATAAACGTGGTATATTTCTCAATTTATTTAGGCAATTTAGAAATGTATATTTCAGTTCCACACGGAATCTTTATTTTCCCTGAAAAATACTTTTTCTATTTTATTTAGTTAAACTTTTAATTAATTTTTTATTTGCTTGAAAATATCTTTAGTGTTTTTTTTTTTTTGAGGACTATTTCTCTTTTATGATAACAGATATATTCTTTCAGCTTTTTGAAAAATCATTTTACTGTCTTCTGGCTTTGACTTTTTCTTTGGTGAAATTAGCTATTAGCCTTATTGGTGCTTATTTTATGGTGAATATCTTTTCTCTGGTTGGTTGTAGAATCTACAGTTACACTTGGTGTGACATTTTTAATACTTATCTTGCTTGACATTTTAGTACTTTCAAAAACATGGCTTAATGTCTCTCAACAATTTTAAAATATTCTCAGTTATTATCTTCTCACACAGTACTTCAACTTCATTCTCTTAACTCTTTTGGGACTTTAATTAGATGTAGATTAAGCCTTTTAATTTCATTGACCTTAATTCTTATACTTGCCTATGTTTTTCACTCCATCTTTTTCCACTCTGTGCTTTATCATGTATATTTTCTATTAGCATATTTTTGTTTATTGACATTGATATTTCTGCTGGAATATTGCTATGTTTTCTAATCTATCCTAGATCTATTTCTATATTTTAAATCACTATCAGTCCTTTTAATTCTATCTGTTTGGCAGTTAAACCTAGTCATGGAATTCTAAGTTAAATTATTGTATTTTTCATTTCTAGAATTTCCATGTTTATAGTTTATATTTTCTGTTAAAATTGCTAATCTCTTTTATTTATTTAAGCATATTAAGCATAGTTATTCTGAAGTTACTAGATAATGACTCCATTATTCAGACTCTCTGTGGATCTATTTCTATATCCTATTGTTTCTCTTACATTTTGAGTAAATTGTACTCAATACCTTGCTTAATTATATGCCTGGCTATTATTATTATTTTTGTTGCTAAAGTCTAATCACTGCATATCAAAAAATATAGTGATAACTTGAGGCTTAGGGTGATGCTATCTTCCACCTAAGAAAATTTATGTTTATTTCTAAGGTTTGCTTTAATCCAAGTGGGAATTTAGGTCATTTGAGAGTGGTTTTTGTTTTGTTCACCCTTATTCGAAGCCAATGAGATCTGTCAGTCTCTTCCCTGTTAGCAGATTCTGAACTTGAATTTCTTTCCATTTAGCCTCACGAGTCTATTAAAGCTCTGTGAAAGAGTTTATTCTGGAAATAGCAGAGACTCGTAGGGCAAGCTATGCTTAAAAGTAGGATGAATTCTCTGAATTTTTGCAGTTTTAATTCATCATTCGTTACTTTTTTGTTATTTTTTGAATGAATTAAAATATATTATGCAAAATAATTCCTCACATTTATTAGTTGTTTTGAGCTGGAGAGTTGATCTGAAATATCCAGTTTGCCACTACTGGAAGCAGAACGCCCAATGATTTAAGAAATTCAAAGTGTGTGTATGTGTATTATTTCAATGCATTTTATTTCTTTTCCAAATCGGGTAATTTTTGATCATATTTGTTCTTTGCTCATAAATTTTGTTTTTCTATTTCTCTCTCTTTTAAAAAAATTCCATTTGTTATTATTTTACATTCTATAATTAATATTTTTAGAACTATAAGGCTTATAGGTTTAAACCTGTAGTTTGTTTCTGTTTATTCATAAATAGTAGACTATGTCTTCACATGCTTGATAATTTTTTTTTTCTTTACTATGAGCTCATATTTTTTTAAACTTCTGTGGGAATCTTGAGGCCCTAGCTTGGGGATATTTTCCTTGGATGGTACTAAGGTGATATCATAGCTCCTTTGCTAAAGAATCTGCCTGCAATGCAGAAGACCTAGGTTTGATTCCTGGGTTGGGAAGATACCCTGGAGAAGGCAATGGCAACCCACTCCAGTATTCTTGCTTGGAGAATCCCATGGACAGAGAAGCCTGGCAGGCTGCAGTCTGTGGGGTAGCAAGAGTTGGACACAACTTAGCGACTAAACCACCAAGGTGATACCATTCTAATATAATATTTTAGCTTCAGGTTTCTCTGGCTGCACAGATATTATATATTTGAAGTTGTGACCTGAATGGTAGCAAGTTCACAGGGCTGATTCTCAGAAGAAACTGTTATACTTTGTGTATGTATGCTTTCTATCCAGAGTCCTGATGAAAACAGAAAAATTCCTCAGAGGTTTCCATTGTTAGTACACAGGTATTTTCAATATCTTTGTATTAGTGCTGTAGCACCTTTCAGGCCTCAGATTAATGAAGTCTCTGTCTCATGGGTGCTCATTTGGGTTGTTTGCGTGAACTGGATACTTTGGGTGATTAAAAAAAATACATCTAACACAACCAACAACAGATAAAATAGCTTATTAATAGTGACGTAAATATTTTTTAAGTCAGGAATAATACAGAGGTCAGGAAGAAAATGTGAAAGTATGAAGTTGCTAAAAATAAGACAGTAAAAGGTGATGGGTGCATTGTTTAAAAGCTTCCAATTCCAGTTTTAAAAGGAAGATGACTAAGAAAATGTCTCCTGTAAGTACCTGACGCTGAGACTGCTAATTTTTTACCTCTACCTGCAGCCAACAAGCACCTTCATAATATACTTTCAGTTCAGTTCAGTTCAGTCACTCAGTTGTGTCCGACTCTTTGCGACTCTATGAATCGCAGCACACGAGGCCTCCCTGTTCATCACCAACTCCTGGAGTTCACTCAGACTGACGTCCATTGAGTGATGCCATCCAGCCATCTCATCCTCTGTCGTCCCCTTCTCCTCCTGCCCCCAATCCCTCCCAGCATCAGAGTCTTTAGACTTAAACATATGCTAATATTTCCTGATGCACTGGGGTGGTTTAGTCACTAAGTCATATCTGACTCCTGCAACCCCATAGACCATAGCCTGCCAGACTCCTCTGTCCATGGAATTTGGAGTGGGTTGCCATTTCCTTCTCCAGGGGCTCTTCTCAACCCAGAGATTGAACACATGTCTCCTGTACTGCAGCTGGATTCTTTGCCAACTTAGCTACCAGGGAAGCACTAGATGAGAACATCCACTTTCACAGTCATATGTGATCTATAACAGTTTAACTTGCTTGCATGCTCATTTGCTAAGTTCTATCGAATTTTTTGCAACCTCGTGGACTGTAGTCTGTCAGGCTCCTCTGTCCATGGGATTTTCCAGGAAGAATGCTGAAGTGGGCTGCCATTTCCTCTTCTAGGGGGTCTTCCCAACTCAAGGATTGAACTCTTGTCTCCTACATCTCCTACACTGGCAGGTGGATTATTTATCCCTGAGCCACCTAAGACTATTTAAAACTATTCTTGATATAGCCTTTATTCTCTATTTTCTCCAAAATGCAAAACCATCTTTACCATACATTAAAGATAATGGTCACAGCGTAAAGATTTCCTAATCATAGTAAATTGAAGGAGTTTGGATACAGGATTGGTTCCATAAATTAGAAATTTCAGGGGCTAAAATTAACAGTATTCATGATGTAGAGAACAAAAGTTACTATTAAAACATTGTGCATAAAATGTACTCACTGCTAATCCATATTATATGATGATGAGAGAAATGAGGTGAAATAGAAGATTAATGAAAAAATCAATGCTAATTTCTGTCTTCTTACTAAATAAGAGTCGATTTGTATCATCACTATTAGCATCTCAGTATAAATGGGAATAAGGTTGAGTCTAGAGGGAAAAGTTGTGTTGAATTTTATGGCTCTGTGTACGCAAAGTGTAGTGCTTAATTCCACAGCTTTCCACTTATGGTGTGACCACATGCTAATTTTTCCATATCCAGACTAGATACTAAGCGAACTCTTTCTATATATCAAGAAAAATGCTGCAGAAATATATTTCTTATTTAATTTCTACTATTCTTTTAAATGGCAGTTTGCAGAATGCATCTGGGTATACAGCTAATGACCCATGAGCAATAAGCAACTGTTTAAGTAAAAAGCACTATGAAAAAGCTTTTACCAAACAGCATTTTAATATTTTAAATAGATTTTCCATTGCAGGCTCTTTGTAACTGGATTAGTTCTCTGATGTGTTCTGACAGAGCTGTGGTTAGGGATACTCCATTAACTTTGTCTGTCATCTTATTTTCCCTGGTATCCAGCAGAACACCCTTATATTTCATAATTTGTATTGCTATCAGTGCTGATTTGTAAATGTGCAAATTATAATTAACAGTGGCTACTACTTCTATTAAATATTAAATCATTCTTGCAGCGTATATTTTCCACAGCAGATGGAGCCCTGTGGTATGCAAATAGACTTTCCTTACATTGTCAGCAATTTTTAACCTATATTTTAGCTTAAAGAATACATTTCCCCCCTGTTTGCTTTATATTTTCTATAGCATTTAGGTTAACATTTATTTGCTGCAGATTTTCTTTCTCCCAATAAGAATTTCATGGACTATTACATCCCAGCACTGTGGTTTTGTTTCCCTTCATTAATAGCTCCTTAATCATCTAGCTTGCTTGTAAGTATGAGAGCTTGTTATTTGTCTGGATGCTGCAGTATTGCATAAAAAGTGCTTAGTTATATTTTAATATGTATAGCAGAAGCAAAAATGTTGGGTACACCATCATAGGTTTTAATTTGAAATCCAATCTACGTGTACATTTTCCCCCAGAATAAGCAAAAGCATTTAAGGTTTTATATTGTGTCTTAAACATTCTATTAAATGTCATCAGCCGATTCAGGAAAATGTATTGCAAAAATATTAGAGAAGTACAAAATGTGTAAATATAATAGATGCTTGGGACATGGAGAGGAATGTAAAAGTCTAACATTTATCAGGTAACCGTAAACCACTACGAAACATTGATAGAAAGTAACATTCTTGTGATATATAGAGTTTTAAGCATGAACTCTTATTTCCACTATTTATTGCAGTGCTGTTATATTAAAAAACACTACGCAGAATTATTGCAACCTTTCCTAACTGTGAATTCCTAGAGTATGAATACTTCGTTTGAGGAGCAAGTTCTAACTTAACAATGAAAAGAGGTACATTCTTTAAACCCACCAGAATCAGAAGGTTGTTTCTTTGACAGGTTTTTAATGGCAACTTAAGACTGCCGGGGAAACTATAGAACTCAAAGGCATTAACTGACAAATTAAGCAAAGAGTAATGAAAACTTCGATGTGTTTGAATCATCATTCATTGAACTGTAATTGCCTTAGAAGCAGAAAATTAAATTGTAACAAGTAAGGGTCTTGACACTTCCCGCAATTTCTAAAAAAAAAAAGTTTGTGCATGCCATGAAGGATAAACAGCAGTCACATGAAATACTGGATGTGAGTCTTTTAATTAATTAATTTTATTTAGTTAGTTTTTTAGAATCAGCCATCCAGTAAGACACACAAGGTTACAGTAATAGTCTTGCTTTTTTGGATACTGCAACTTGGAAAAATTTTGATCTATAGCAGGTAATGCAATTAAAAGAAGGGTGGTGTCCACAGTGTAAGGCCTGTGTCTTTATGGGAACAAGTTATAAATTAATTCTCCATTATATTAGCTCCTTCTTTCCCCACATCGTGGGAGAGAAAGGAAAATCAGGAATATGAGGAAATAATTTTTCAGATCTTTCTTTTATGGGTATTGTTTGGGGATTTAGCTGCAAGGATATTAGTTTATTTGCAACTGGGAAAAGGAGATAATCTCCAGGTTGCAGGTTTTCTTTCCAAGAAAAAGAATACCTTCATTGTTTTTATTTTTAAATGGTATGAGGGCTTGTCAGGTGGCAGCAGTGGTAAAGAACTTGCCTGCCAGTGCAAGAGACATAATAGACACAGGTTTGGTCCCTGGGTTGGAAAGATCCCCTGGAAGTGGGCATGGCAACCCACTCCAGTATTCTTGACTGGAGAATCCCATGGATAACCTGGGTAGGGGAGGTGGATTGCGGGTTACAATCCATATGGTTGCAAAGAATCAGACAAGACTGAAGTAAGTCAGCACTCAAGGATGTGGAAAGAGTATGGGATACTCAGAAAGAAAAGCATATTTGTTTTTCCATGGATATCCTATAGGAATGAAAACAGAATACACAAAAGCTTTATGAAATAAAATTTTGGATTAATTGAAAGTTATAGAACCCACCAAAACATCCTGACCAACCTTTCTGTGGCCTTTAGAGACTGATTTTTCCCAAGAGCTAATACTTCAGCTTTAGGTGGGAAGCTGTGATGAACATTTGAGTGAGAAAATATGTGTCTGAATTAGAGCATCTGCTTTCATTACTTAGCTTTCAAGAGGACATTGCAAGTCAAGGAAATGAGTGGGTTTTATCCTGGAAAGAATCCAGGGGAAACTAGATCTTCTTAAGAAGACAAAGGAAGAGCAGATTTCAACAGCTCTGAGGAGGGAGCTGTGGGTGACACTGAGTGGGCTGATGGATAGCGTGTGTTGGTCTAGGGACAGTATATTCTCCCTCAACAGCATGAAGGTTTGTTCAAGATTTGGGCTTAACCCATTTAAAATCGTCTCATTAAAACACTCCAAAACCAGGTGCACTAAGAGAAAGCCTTCCTGGAAAGGAGTCTGCATGATACTTTAAAAAGCCTGGAAGGAAGAGCATAGTGGGAATGCAGAGAACGAAAAGGAACTGGATTCCAGTTTGGATTTGCAGATAAAGCCCATGAAAGGGTCTCCATATAACGTAACTAGATCTCAGTGTCAAGTGATTTCATTAACGATTCATTAACCATCTACATGCAGAAAGAGAGAAGGGGATTTACCTGCTATTCAAACAGTCTGTATAATTCTATAGCTTGAAAAAGGAAATGTATGACGGGGCAGTGATAATGAGTGGAGCATTTCTTAATGCACATATAAAACTCTGTCACAGCAGCAGAGACAATCTGGCTAGTTTCTGTCCTCTTTATTCGGGGTTAAGACTAAGGAGGTAAGTGTGGGGTGGACTGGAGAAAGAGGGGGAATTGGACTCCCTTGGATAAGCCAGAGAAAAAGGCTTGTTTTGTTTGGTTTTTACATCAAATGGGACCTCACGTTGTCAGTTGCTTCTCATATTAGCTAAAGGCAGGGTCTTCTTTGGACGTAACTTCTCTCCCTATGTATCTTTGTTTCTTTAGCCAGCAGCATCTACACAGCCAGGTTTAGTCTTCTAGCTTTATGCTTACTGTTTCCTACAAAAAATTTCAAAACTCAAAATCTGTCTTCATGGCTTTGTTGTTGTTGTGTAGTTTCTAAGTTGTGCCTGACTCCTTTGTGACCCCATGGACTGTAGTCCATCAGGTTCCTCTGTCCATGGGATTCTCCAGGCAAGAATACTGGAGTGAGTTGCCATTCCCTTCTCCAGGGAATCTTTTCAACCCAGGGATTGAAACCACGTCTCCTCCACTGGCAGGTGGATTCTTTACTGCTGAGCCAATCAACATAGCTGCCACAAGGCTAACGTACACAGTGGACACAGTGGAGTTCAAAGGCCTTTCATTCCCATTTTACTTGATCCTCCTTCATGATAAGACCTTCTTATCACCCCCTTTAGGGAGCCCAAACCCAGCCATCCTTCCCTGACATACCTCACTCCTCAACCATCCTCTTCTTGGTCTCATTTAAATGTGTAAGTCTGCGGCCTATGTTTTCAATACTTTGTTAGCTTTATTTAATCTTATAAATATAAGTAACATGCTGTTAACTGAAAAAGGTTTTTAGATAGCGTTTGCCTTTTGATGGAAGTTTTCATTTACATGGGCCAAGAGACCCTGTGCTAAGACCAGTGGGACAGGAGCGTCCTTTGTTTTGCTTCCCACCATAAGTTTAACTACTTTGTCTGTGAGGAGTTTTGATCTATCCATGAGACTATGTAAGGACCCCAAACCAGTGCCTTCCTTTAAAAAAAAATAAGGTAAAATAAATATCAATCTTTAGCACATTCTCCAAAATAATACACTTTCAGAATCTTGGCCTTATGCAAACCTTGTATTCAGCTTAACAGAAAAGTGTGTTAGTCACTCAGTCATGTCCAACTCCATGTCCATGGCCTGTAGCCTGCCAGACTCCTCTGTCCATGGGATTCTTCAGACAGGAATACTGGAATAGGTTGCCATTTCCTCCTCCCGGGTATCTTGACTTGACCTGGAGATCGACCTTGTATCTCCTGACGCTCCTGAATTTCAGGCAGATTCTTTACTGCTGAGTCACTAGGGAAGCCAAGACTTAATGGAAATTGAATAGTAAATCTATGTAAAATTACCTTGTAAGGTATTCAGCTTTACAAAATATGTGGACTCCTCTTGACTTCTTCATGTTCTTCACATTTTATTTTACTTTTTTTGTGGATCTACTTTTGAAGATCCTCTGTATATTTGTTATAGATAAACACATTCTTTGGTAAGCTTGACTTGAGAGAAATTTGCAAAAGGATTTGTTTCGTGGGGGAGGGTGTGTACAAATTTTCCAATAAATTTGCAAAATGCTATAGATTTTGAAGATTTGCAATGTGCATCATGGGATTAAAGCTCTGAGAAGTCCTATATTGAAAAATCCTGTTTAAACTTGTTTAACTCAGCATTCCCTCAATGTGTAATTCTTTCATGCACAACATTCTGGGGAACTTGTTTTCCGGTTAGCACAATAGTGAGGGATGGGGTGTGGCAGGATGCTGTAGACATCTGCTTGTACTCTAATTACTGTAGTAGAAAAGAAGGGAGAAAATGTTGTGTTGCAAGCTAATGTGGGCAGCAACAGTAAACACACTCATTTTTAAAATCCATTCATTTATGCATTAAGAATTTACTAAATGCCAACCATGTAAACCAGACTGACTCAGGAATGTGAATGCTCTTCTCAGAAAACCTGAACCTTTTCTAGAGATGTTTGTAGGATGTTAGGAAACACTGACATAGTAAAGGTACTCTCGTCTGCACCCACGTGATTAAGTCAGTGATCGGTGATGAGAAGTCTCTTCCAATGGTTGAGTCTTGACTTCTTGGGATTTGCAGGGAGTACTTGGTGTTGATGCTACCACCTCATATAAGCCACATTCTGTGCAGACATCCAGACTCAGTAAACAAAACAAAACAAAAACAAAAAAGCAGTAAAGAGCATCTTGTTTTATTAAAATCCTGTGCTAAAAGTAGTATTTTCTTTCTCTGACACTGAAGAGAGAGCATAGGGCTTGGACCCAGAGGACTTCAGTCTGAATCTGCCTCCTTCATTCAGAGCCTTGTGGTTGGATACACCCCTAATGTTGCTGAGGCACAGACACTGAGGATTCAGTTATTAAAATTTTCCTAGAGTGAATCTGGGAGGATCCTGGGAGGATCTAATGAAAACAATGGTGTTCTTTGTAAGGTGTAAAATTCTATACAAATGTTAGTTATGGTTCCTATTACTCTTGGACTAATCAAAATCATCAATATATGAATCATTGCCTAAAATCCTTTCCATTTATATTTGTCCCTTAATCTTTACAACAAGCCTAAGTGTTAAATAACATAATTATTCCATTTTACAGATGATAAAACTGAGGCTTCAGAATTTAAGTTACAGCTTGAAGTTAAACACCTGTTACTCTTCAGTGTGCTAGATTGTTGCTAAGTTCAGCAACTTTGGAATGAATTCTTTTATTCAACAAATATTACTAAACTTACATTTACTGTGTGCTGTGCATTGCTTGTTGGCTTCCCAGGTGGCTCAGAGGTAAAGAATCAGCCTGCCAATGCAGGAAACAGGAGACACGGGTTCAATCCCTGGGTTGGGAAGATCCCCTAGAGAAGGAAATGGCAACCCACTCCAGTATTCTTGCCTTGGAGATCCAATGGACAGAGGAGCCTGGCAGGCTACAGTCCATGGAATTTCAAAGAGTTGGACATGAGTGAGTAAACAGCAACAGTAACACAACATGAATTGTTTCAAGTTCTGAGTAAATAGTAGTGAATAAAATGGACTAAAGTTTCTGCCCTTGTGAAGTTTACATTCTAGTGAGGGAGAGAGACAATAAACACAGTAAACATGTAAACTCTGTAGAATGTTAGGAAATGAGTGCTGTAGAGGACAAACAGAATAGGACAAGGGGAATAGGTGAGAGGAGGCACAGGTTGGACAGGCTTGCCTGTTGAGATAGTGACTTTTGAGCAAAAATTTGAAGGTGAGAGGATGAGTCGTGTGATGTCAGAGGAAAGAGTGCTCTGGTCAGAGGGGACAAATAGTGCAAAGGTCCTGAGCTGTGAGTATGTTGGGCATGTTTGAGAAATGTGTGTTCAGTGGGGCTGGAGTAAAGTGAGCAGGGGAGGGTAAGAAGTAGACCAGAGAGGCCAGATTGTATAGGTCTGTAGACCATTGCCAGGGCTCACGGTTGCTATTTATAGAATGGGAGATGTAGAGGAGACTGAATAGAGAAGTCTTAAGACCTAGTGTATATTTTAAAAGGATCACTGGCCATTTCGTTGAGAATATACTTTAGGGGCTAAAGGTGGATGTAGAGAAATCAAAAACTGCTCATTCCTGGTACAGAATAAAGTGAATTAGAACATGCTTCCAAATCTCATTTGGTGTGCATTAAATTCAGTTAGTTCATTTTCCATATAGCAAAATGAGTAAGCTGGGGAGGCCTGTTTGAACACCTATTTATCTTGGCCAAATATTTTCTTCTCCCATCTAGAAGTCATTTGTTTAGCCATGTTGGTGCTATAACCAAAATGAGTTTTTCTATAATAGTGACATAAATCCTGGAATTCCAATAGAAGACTGGATTAAATAGGATTTTTTTTCTTTTGGTGGGTGGTATATTCCAACTGTGTGTGTATGTGTGTGTGTATGTGCGCACATGTGCGTGTACTCAGTCGTGTTTGACTCTTTGTGGCCTCATGGACTGTGCCCCTCCAGGCTTCTCTGTCCATGGAATTTTACAAGCAAGAATACTGGAGTGGGTTGCCATTGCCTACTTCAAGGGATCTTCCCAACCCAGGAATCGAACCCACGTCTCTTGCATCTTCTGAATTGGTAGGTGGGTTCTTTACCATTAGCACTGCCTGGGAAGTCCTGTTCCAACTACTTCTTATAATGGAGAAGGCAATGGCACCCCACTCCAGTACTCTTGCCTGGAAAATCCCATGGATGGAGAAGCCTGGTAGGCTGCAGTCCAAGCCAGTTTTATTTCCAGTATAGATTGAGTAGTGATTTGAGAACATCATCTATCCCTCTTCTGACTGAAGACAGAATATAGGTTAATAGTGAAATATCATTAGCAGTCATTTTCTACTATGTATAACAGGATTAGAGCCATGTTCTTTTGAAAACAAGGCTTGGAAAACTGACACAATGGGAATCTAAATTCATTGTGAGTAATATTTGATATTATTATCTAGTCTCTAGACCTCAGATCTGTACAACTGAGCCTTAGATGAGGAATTGATGCTGTTGTTCTTATTGAACTGATAAAACTAGAAATTGCATAAACTATAGTAAGCTCCTCCATGGATATTTGAGTAACTTTATGGACCATGCCTGGGTTAATGTTAGGATAGAAATGCCATTAGGGCAGAATACTGTTAATCCACTGGTGACATGTGTTAGTGATACTGGAAAAGAAAGAAAGAAAGAAAAGGAAGTCGCTCAGTCGTATCCGACTCTTTGTGACCCCCATGGACTGTAGCCTACCAGGCTCTTCTGTCCATGGGGTTTTCCAGGCAAGAGTACTGGAATGGGTTGCCATTTCCTTCTCAGATTTTCCCGACCCAGGGATTGAACCCGGGTCTCCCACATTGTAGGCAGATGCTTTAACCTGAGCCACCAGGGTTAGTTATACAAATAAAGAGGACTTTTGTAGTTTTAGCTCATTCCCCTATTAAGATTTGTAGGTGTTTTATATGAATGTATGATCCTCCCATTCACCCTCAGTGAATGACTCAGCTCCCTTTAACCTACCAAGAGATACTTTCGATAAGGCATACTGTTAATGGAAAGTGACTGCCTTGTTTTCTTTCAAAATGCAGTACGGTTACTTTGGAATTACAACTCTACCGTGTGACCAAGAAGTACCCTCAGTTGAAATACAGATTGCACAGTTTATTAGTAATGTGAATTATATTTTTGTTACTTACTCAAGAGATCATGATTGGGAGGAGAAGTGGAGCAAAGAGGAGACTGTTCAAGAAAATATTAGATTAATCTGAGGATCTTCTTCTTCATATCTGATATGTCTTTTGCCAAGAATTGACCAAAAACCTTTATGGAAGATGTACTTAGACAGTGACAGTCAATTACCTATTAAAAATACCTCTGATGTTTGCCCCAACAGCATGTACACTACAAAATTTGAACCATACAGAGAAGACTAGCATGGTCACTATGCAAAGATAACATGCAAATTCGTGAAGCACTTCCTATTTTTAAACCAAACTTATTATGAATTATAATTTTGTACTAAATACATATATCAAATCATTAAGTTGTATATATTAAAATCATATCATGTCATGTGTCAATTATATTTCAATAAAACTGGAAAAAATAGAAATATTTGTGTGAGGAGGCTGGAGGGAGAGCCAGAGTCAGGTAAGGCAGTCCTGTCTTTTGAGACTATAGTCAGGAATTTAGGAAGAAATTAGAAATGCAAAATGCTGTATTAAGCACATATGTAGTTACCTGAAATCTGCATCATTTTAAAACAAAGTGCTTAAGAGGGTATAAATGTTAGTATTCTACTGACATCCCTGCCACCACAAATCTACAGCCTACTATTTTCCTACCATACGTTTTCTAATGATGCTTCTGTTGATAGAGAGCCCCAGTCATTTTTTATTAATGGATGCTGTGACTTCTTCCCTCTCTCTTTCCATTGGCACAGCATTTACTGATTAAAGATGCTGGGTGAGTCAGAATATTCCTTGCATAATGATTGGTTAGTTGGAATGGGTACCAGCTCTTCTTTTGTGATAAAGAACAGTGTATATAAATAAGGGTAAGAGATTTTCTTGATGTTCAAGGTCTTTGGTCTCTGAGTTGCAGACTATAAATTTCCTGGGCCACATTCTAGATGCAGAACTTCCACTGAAGTCAACAGAAGTTTTGTGACAAAATTAATGGCAGGAAAATGCACTATTATTATATATTATTATTTCTTTTTGACTGCTCTGAAGATAATTTGGTGCATAAACTATTGGAGAAGTTTTGAGTTTTTCCAGTGACTCATTTTCATGCAAATGTTTATCACATTTCTGGGTACTGTTTTCCTCTATCATATATATTTCCATCTTCCATGGGTAAATCAACATCTTCATCCATATTGTACGTTCAGCAGCTGTAAATTCAGCCTGTATTCTCATTAAATGTTGTGAATATGTGATTTTCATTTATGATTTTTAGCGAGTGTTTCTGAAATTTCACAGCAGCATCTGGCCAGGAAATGGTGTCTGTGAATCAGAACACTACACCTGATTTTATTTTTCTTCTGTGGACTCATTTCTCTAATCCTTTCTTAGCAAACAGAAGGCAATTTTAATTCCTTTTTATCTTAATTCTCAGAGACCCCCCCCTCATGCATAGACTATAGGTTTGATTTTGCTTTTCCTGTTACGCATGGTTCAAGAAATAGTGGAAGCAAATGCTGAGCTCCTCTCTGCTAACACTCACATCTAAGCCACCACCATGGTTTAATCTGACCAGTGTAAGCTCATCCTAAGAGGTTTTTCACCATGTTCAGTTTCAGTTCCTTCTGAGCTCTCAATGCTGCTATTAGAAAGACCTTTAAAAATGCAGAGATGGTTATGTTTCTCCCTGCTTAAAACTCTTCTATTGTCCTCAGAATAAATACCAGATTCTTGAACATAGCTCATGGAGCTCTATATTCTCTGGTCCCTACTTGCCTCTCTGGGCAGTTCCACCTTCTTTACTCTGTGTTCCAACCATCGGGACCTTATATCCCACACCATCACTTTCTTTCCCCTCTGGGCCTTTATACACTATTACTTGGCTCACTACTCCACTCCACATGCCCTTGAATATATCCTACACATCATTCAAGTCTCAACTTAAACTCCCCTCTTTGGAATGGCCATTCCTGCTGCCATTGATGGGCTGGGCTTTGCATTCTCACGGTATCCTGCACTTGACCTTTCCAAATAGCCATCACACCTGTGACTTTTTGTTTAACATTGACCTTCCCCACCAGATTTCTACCTTTGTGAGGCAAGTGACCATACCTGCGTTGTTTATGACTCTCTCCCCAGCACCTTGCATGCAAAAGGTGTTTGGACACCTAAGAGGTATGTGATAAATGTTTGTTAATTTTCTAATTCCACCGCTGTCCTCAGTTACTCCTGTAACACTGCTATCAGTAAATGTGAGTTCATCTCTTTCTAAGGAGATAGCAGGATACTCTGGAGACTGTACAGATACTCATTGTCCTTTGTCATTCTTCTCTGGAGTGTTTTCCTGACACTAATTTTTACCCTTAGAGTTCACTCTTCTTTGAAGTGACAGAAACATCCACGTGTGAATGGGAGATCACCTAGCTTGGGAGATGGAAACCTTGAGTTTGAATTTGCTTATGACATTAGGTTTTAACTTGGGCAGGGTAGTTAATATTTCTGGTTATATTATTTTCCTAGGCTAGAAAATAAGATGAATGGACTAGACTGAGTCTCCAGGTTCTTCTATGATGCTAAGAAGCCATTTTGAACACTTTTGGGAAGTTAGCACACTGTCGTGGAGTGCAGAAGAGAAAAATGACTGAAAGGTGTGTATGTGAGAGAGAAAAAGAGAGAGGGAGAGAGAGCAGCAGAGACAGAGAGACACAGAGATCCAAGGCAATTACTTTGATTTCTATGAATCTTAGTTTCCTTCTCTACCCAATTTATGGTAGTAACTATGTCATGGCATTAAGGATTTTAAAAGATGACATTTATATGATGAATTGTTAGTGTCCAGTTAGCCTGTCTTCCCTCTCCTTCTGGTCATGACTTTCTCCTCTAGAGAAGCTGCTCCTCACTACTTAGATCATGTCTGTGGTGTAAGTGAAAGTGAAAGTTGTTCAGTCATGTCCAGCTCTTTGTGACTCCAAGGACTATACAGGTCATGGAATTCGCCAGGCTGGACCACTGGAGGGGGGAGCTGTTCCTTTCTCCAGGGGATTTCCCAACTCAGGGATCAAACCCAGATCTCCTGCACTGCAGCCAGATTATTTACCAGCTGAGCTACCAAGGATGTAAGGAGCTGCCAATCAAGCAGCAACTCTACAGAAGTCTATTTCAGCTATCTTCACAGCAAGGAATCTGTGGATGAACTGAGCTTGACCAATCAGGGTATATCCCTGGATCTTTGAAATCAAGGCTTAGGTGAGGCTGTCTGTTAGTAAGAAAATGCAGACTCAGGTTTTGGAAACGGGGGTCTTAGCTTCTCAGCTTTGTTTATTCTCTTTCACTCTCCAATACCACTTCTTGTAGTCTGTCCCATGGAAGCAAGCTTGGATATGACAATGATACATGTGCAGATTTATTTATTGTAGCTTAATTTGTAAGGATAAAGAATGAAATGACTCAGTAAATCTTAAAACTTGGGGAATTATTTAAATTCCATGCAGCCTTTTAAAAATTTAATTATTTTTCCATTGGCGTACATATGGCTGATCACATTGTTGTACAGCAGAAACTAATACACACTGTAAAGTAATTATATTCCATGCAGCCTTTTAAATATTTTTTTAGAATATTTAATGACATGAGAAAACGCTGATGATGTATTTGTCAGTTAAAAATAAAGAATATATGCTGCTGCTGCTGCTGCTGCTAAGTCGCTTCAGTCGTGTCCGACTCTGTGTGACCCCATAGACGGCAGCCCACCAGGCTCCCCCGTCCCTGGGATTCTCCAGGCAAGAACACTGGAGTGGGTTGCCATTTCCTTCTCCAGTGCATGAAACTGAAAAGTGAAAGTGAAGTTGCTCAGTTGTGTCTGACTCTTAGCGATCCCATGGACTGCAGCCCACCGGGCTCCTCCGTCCATGGGATTTTCTAGGCAAGAGTACTGGAATGGGGTGCCATTGCCTTCTCTGAAAGAATATATAAAACAGTATATATAGTATATTTCTAGTGTACACACACAAACACATGCATACATAGTATATATATGTTATGTTCACAGCTGTAAAGAAAAAATACCTAAAGTGGTTCTTCAGTAGGTAATTGGACTTCCAGTGTATGGAAAACATTGTGACTGACTCCCTAACATCTATCCCATTATTCTCTCTACCTCCATACCATATGCAACAGCCATTTAATTTGATAAGGTTGACTTTTACCTTGAGTTCTGTAGGTGCTCCATCATTGACTGAAGTCAGTCAGCATGATCCCATCTGTCTAGTGACTGTTATCAGGTTAGAAGTAAACACATAATCTAAGCCCATGCCAGTTAGTGCAAGCACTACCTTGGTACTAATGTCTGATTCAGATATAGGCATATTCTTTCGTTTGATCCAACTAAAAGGCTTGAAAAACATTTAGTTGGGTGGAAGATACACATTCTGTTTCCTTGACCATGATGAGGAAACATGAAGTCCCAGGTGATATTGGAAGAGATTTTGTGGGAAATCCCCTGGGGAAGAAAGTTGGCCTTAAGGATAACTGACACACAGGAGATGGAACAGAGGTGTAGTGAGACCTTGTATCTGATGGCATTGCCACATTTCTGAATTAAAAGAGCACTAAATTGTGCCCTAATTTTAGAATGAGCTAATATATCACCTACCCATTTAAGCTAAATGGCATTCAGGTTTTAATTACATGAAAAAAAAAAAAGATAAAACTTAAAGTGGTATACATTTTATTCTTTATACTTCCCAGTATTTTTTAAAGATTTTCTGCACTGAACACATATTGCTTTTATAATTTAAAAACTGCTTATTTAAAAAGTTGTTATTAGCTAAGAATTGGCGAGGACCCATTAAATCAGTATGCATTTTTCTCTCCTTACTCACTCTCCCCCTTCTCCTGAACCTCCTTCAGTTCTCTTCCCCAATTCTCACAAGAGGTGGAGAAGCCAGCAAAATGTCAAAATTTTGTTGCTCCATTAATTAGGAGACTTGAATTGGGTGAGACACAACCTGCATTCTGTGAAATTGATTGGCAAGTGACTGGCAGAGCTACCCTCTTGCTAAAGGGGCAATGGCATAAATGAAATTGATCACCATTTATCACCATGTGGCTCATTCTGAACTCATAGATGCCTGGGAGGATTCATGGTCACTGGTTACCTGTGTGCTGACCTCAGAAGAAGCTCTGAAGCCATGCTCTAAGACTCGCTTGCCTCATTTGATAGTGTTCTCAAAGGAAGAAATCCCTTCAGTAATGTGGATCGCAAAGGCCAGAAATAAATTTAAACAAGGCATATATACACATCTGTGAATTACAGTCATATCAAATTTGTAATGCCTGATGCATTGGGGAGATGATACTTTTTAAGAGAAGTGCCATGCATGTGTGCTTAGTTGCACCAAACTCTTTGTGCCCCATGGACTGTAGCTTGCCAGGCACATCAGTCCATGAGACTTTTTACTGGCAAGAATACTGGAGTGGGCCGCCATTTCCTCCTCCCGCAGATCTTCCATTGCCAGGGATCAGACTTGCAATCCTGCTTCTCCTACGCCGGCAGGAAGATTCTTTATTGAGAGAGGTGATCCTGTGGCAGATGGTGAGGGTAGAGAGAAGTAGTTCCAGAATTCAACTGAGAAGGTGATTCAGAAATGGAACTGGTGAGGAACAAGGGAGCCAATGGCCAAGCATCTTTAGGATATCAAGCAGACAGCTCTCATAAATACTGCCTTGGGGAAGAAAAATGGCAGACTCTGTCTAAATGATGGGACCCCATCTCTATTTCCCTGTACCCCATTACTCCTGGTTCCAGATTATATGCACTGGGGCTGCCATTAACTAGATGTGAAACCTTAGGCCAGCCACTTATCTGTAAAAGGCCTGTTAGTTAGACCAGAGTACTTCTAAGGATTCTGCCAGGTTTGAAACTCTACAGTTCTACAGTTGGTCCATTCACCTGCCTGTCTGCACAGGTCAGCCAATGAGGAGNTCTATTTCCCTGTACCCCATTACTCCTGGTTCCAGATTATATGCACTGGGGCTGCCATTAACTAGATGTGAAACCTTAGGCCAGCCACTTATCTGTAAAAGGCCTGTTAGTTAGACCAGAGTACTTCTAAGGATTCTGCCAGGTTTGAAACTCTACAGTTCTACAGTTGGTCCATTCACCTGCCTGTCTGCACAGGTCAGCCAATGAGGAGAGCCCTGGAAGCCTGAGCCCTCTGGAGCTCAGTGTTGATTCTCTGCTGGAGAGGAAGGCATCTTCCCAAAGTGTTGCTCTTGGGGAGGCAGGGGACTTGTGAAGGCAATGCTGTGCTCTTTGCAGCTGCTCTGCAGAGGTGGGGAATAACCTGGATTTTAAAGAAGCAAGTGGTCCTATTTTTTTGTTTGTTTAAACAAAATTCACTCACAGCTGCAAGCAGCACAATGAAAGCACATTTTAAAATAATCAGATGCTTTGGGGGCCTCCTGCTGCCAGAACAACTTCAGTCCGAGTTGCTGCCAGCTGCCTTTCAAGGCTGCAGCCTCTGGCACCAACTGTCTGAAGGGGTGCAGTGGAGTTGAAAGCCATTGGTGTCAGAAAAGAGGCCAAAAGTTTTATGATCTCAGGGATCCTAAAGGCCTCAGCTATTTATTTGTTTGTTCTGTTCTCATTAGGATGTTCCATGTTTTGGAAAGGCATGTGACATCTAATAGGTTGTTTTTAAAGGGTCATTTCGTTAAACACTTTGAAAATGTTCAGTGATCTTTTAAATTCCATTTAATTACCTAATCTTTATTTTGTAACAGTCATAAAGTATGAGCACGTGGAGTCACTGAGAGGCACTTGAGATGACCAAGGTCTAAAATCATACTAGTTTCTGAATTACCACCTACTCTTCTTTGTCCATTGATTTTTAGATGAGGATGCTGCATCCTTGGAGGACTGTTTAAAAATATTCTGTTCTACCATGATGCATCTGCATGTTGTTCAGGCTGCTGAGATGACCTTAGAAGAAAAAGACATGATGGAGTTGAATAATCTGAGAAAAGCCTAATAAAATACTTAACACTTTGGAAGGGTCAACTTTGTCTAAAATAATTATTAATAAGATGCTTCAGTGTGAGAAGCTGAAGTCCAAGAATCACCTTGATCATTGAGGCTGGGTACAGGGACTTAGAATCAGGTGACTTCAGGGCAGATTCCTTCTGGGTCACCTGTTAATTGTGTGATCCTGGGTAAGGCTCTGATTCTCCCAGATTTCTTGCCTGCACAACAGAGATCAACACTGCTACCTGACCTCATGACATACGGACCAAATAGCAGTGCATGTAACTAATGAGCAAACCTGCTACTCGTGTCAAGAGTCTAGCCAGACAAACATTTATTGAGAACTATGTCTTCTCCAGTACTTTGGCCACCTCATGCGAAGAGTTGACTCATTGGAAAAGACCCTGATGCTGGGAGGGATTGGGGGCAGGAGGAGAAGGGGATGACAGAGGATGAGATGGCTGGATGGCATCACTGACTCGATGGACGTGAGTCTGAAAGAACTCTGGGAGTTGGTGATGGACAGGGAGGCCTGGCGTGCTGAGATTCATGGGGTCGCAAAGAGTTGGACACGACTGAGTGACGGAACTGAACTGAACTATGTTTTCAGTAAATGTTTCCTTCTCTTTATTTTAAACACAGATTTAGCTATCAAATATCAGGAGTTTACGTGGATTTAAAAATCTTCTGAACATTGAAAAAAATAGACCTAGGACCAATGAAAGGCAATACTGGATAGAAAAAGAATGGGTCTTTCACCTCAAGACTGCCAGTCTCACTAAGTTCAAAAAGTTTTTATATTTTAAAAGATGGTCTACATTTACTAGACTTTAAAGGAAAACTGGGAAACAAAATTTGAAGCAAGTCTAATAGTTTGAGATTGCTATTCTCAGTCAAATACATCTTAACATCAGAGTTAGGAACCTGGCTATGATTGAAACACACTTCCTTTGGTCTCATTATAATTAATAGTGATGGTACTATCTATTATTATTGTACTTAAGGATTTCGGATAGAACCACATTTTACTGTTAAGGCCTAAGTCTGTTTTTCTTTAATGTGACAGTTGTAGCAGCAATGATAATAAGGTCAGAGTTGTTCTAAACTCTGCACATATAGTACTCATTAATACTCATAGCAACTCTAAAGTTACTACCCCCCCCCCCATTTTACAAATGAGGAAATTGAGACACAAGGAGGTTAAATGATTTGTTTATGGTCACTCAGTTTATTAAGAGTCAGAATTTGGAAAAAAAAAAAAACGCGCTATTAGCGTCAGAGTCTACACTTAACCCACTTATTTATTACACAGTCGTTTTCTTAATTATGAATTAAGTGTTGTCACAGCTATCTTGAAATGCAGTATGCCATCTTAAACATCTAAAAGCTGGGCTATGAATTATAGAATAGGAAAAAAAAACTTCTTTGAAGTTTGCAGTGCTGCTTGTAGTTGGCACTTGGGAATTTAATATGTCCTTCCACTAAGCATATGGGTTGATGGACACATTTTTATTGTGATGTACTTGTTTGGTTTCTTTGTAAGTTGGAGGAAAGTCCATCATGTCACAATATGTCAGTGAATCATAAGTCAAAAAACCTTATCTAGGATATACCTGTCTTACATTGTGAGCACTGTACAAGGTGCAATTTCAAGAGAATAACAAGAATTTCCCTTTGACAAACACTGCTCCTGCCTTCTAGAAGCTTAAGGGCTAATGAATCATGCCACCTAAACATAGAAAGAAAAAGAAACAGAAGACTGGGGCAAATATGCCTATGAATACCATAAATATAATCCAGTAAAGCATTCTATTCCTAAACATCCTTTAACTCTACTTTCCCTACTCAGCCCCTGCCCTTTGCCTCCCCAGTGCTGACTCAGGTCCTTACCACTTGCTCCTACAACACTGCAGTAGCCTTCTACTTGGTCTCTCTTCCTCCAGTGAATTTCCTTCCAATCCATTTTCCACATCCTCTCCAGGTGACCTTGTTGAAACAAAAAACTGACCCCAATTCTGTTCTGCTCAGAAACTTCCCCTGTCTCTTCACCATAGAATAAAGCCTGAGCTCTTCACCATGACATATCAGCCCTCCCACGAAATCCTCTGCTTGGCTTTCCAAACCTTTCTTCCTTCATGTTTTGCTGTTTCAAGCATTTGGAATGCCTTTTCTGCTCTTTTCTGCTGGGAGAAATCCGTGAATTCTTTCAGATGCAGTTTAACCATTCCCCAATCGGAGAATCCTCCTTTGACCACCTCCTTACTAATCCCTTAGTCAGAAATAATTCTCTCAGTTCTGTGCTCTCATAGCATGTTATGCAAACCTTTATTATAGCCCTCCCCATGTGTTTGGTAGTTCTTGGACTAGATGTCCATCTTCTTAACCAGAGGAAGGGCCCTGTAAGGCAAGAATTGTGTCTGCATGTTCTATCTGCAGTATCTAACACAGTATCTAAGACAGAAAATGTGTTCAATAAATGATTGTGAACTGAGGAATGAATGGACAAATGAATGATGGAACAAGTCATATCGCTCAAGTAAAGGGAGAATTTTGGAAATTTTCTTTGTTTTTATAATGAACTCACTTAAATATCAGTTCAGTTGGTGTAGAGAATATAACAAGGCCCAGACGGCACAGCGTAGGGTCTAGTCCCAGGCTGTCACTAAGTAGCCCTGTGGCCTTGGACAGTTCACCTAGCCTACGTGCTGTGCTGTGCTTAGTCGCTCGGCTGTGTCTGCCTCTTTGCAACCCCATGGACTATAGCTTGCCAGGCTCCTCTGTCCATTCTTCAGGCAAGAATACTGGAGTGGGTTGCCATTTCTTTCTCCAGGGCGTCTTCCGGACTCAGGGATTGAACCCACATCTCCTGTGTCTCCTGTACTGCCAGGCGAGTTCTTTACCACTCTGTCACCTGGGAAGCCCCATCTAGCCTATAAGTGCCTCAACATCTTCACCCAGAAGATAAGGATACAGTTACCTAAAGCACCCAGGATTGCTCTTAAGATTGAATAAAAGAGATTCATGGTCAAAATGGTTTTGAAAAATACAAATAATAAGGCATTTCAGCACAGCTTCTTAGAACCAGGATTTTTATATCTCACTCCATACCAGGGAGGAAAACATATATGTATGTATGTATGTATGTATGTTTAGACATATGTGTCTACTTCTTCAGAGAAGGCAATGACACCCCACTCCAGTACTCTTACCTGGAAAATCCCATGAACGGAGGAGCCTGGCAGGCTGCAGTCCATGGGGTCGCTAAGAGTCTTATCATTTTATCATCCCGTGGTCATCTGCTTGTCCCCCTTTTAAATTCTCTGTATCATAAAAAAGGCTCTAGAAGATTACTTTTAATAGGTCAGGATGTTCAGAAGCAGAACCTAGAATTACAAAGAGTTTCTTAGAACACATAGTACACATTCAGTACAAAAAAGAGCATGTCTGTATTAGACCAATAAAAGGCGTAATTTGAAATGATAAACGTATCCATTTTAAGTTATACATTACTTTGCATAGTTAATATCACTGTAATTAGTCATAGTTCCTTTAATTTATTGAAAAAGATGCTCATCCCCTCCAGTGTACTGCAGTGATGAATGCTGGGAGAGCAACTTTGGAAGCTGGAATCAAGAAAACGAGTAACAGTTGGAGAGTTAGTATGTAAATCAGTAATACCCTTTCTTTTTTGTTCTGAAACCAGGATTTGAGTGACACACAGCAGAATCGGAGAGCTCCCACAAGTGAGAGCTGTCTCCACACCTCGCAGAACTAGGCAAGCCGCTTCAACTGTAGGAAATGTTTAAAATCCTCTCAAACATTTGAGTAAATCTCTAGTAAATATTTAAACTCTGTATAACTAGTCACAAATAAATTAAGCTGATTTTATGCAGTCTCTCTAATTAGAAGGGCACAGCATTTGTTGAAACGTGATTAGTATTATTCATTAAGCAAAAAATTCTCATTTGTATCTTATTATCACTATTCTGCATAAACCAACACAATTTGTCATGAACTCCCTCATTTGCTGTATCCTCAAAAAGCAGATTATGCTTATTTTTCATTTGGACAGTGGAAAATCAAGCCAGGTGTTTGGCAGCACCAGAGTGTTCAGGTGTAACTGTGCCAGTGATGGAACATTACGAGCAGCGTGGATGAAGAATGAGGCATAGAGAATCTTGGGACTGAGGTGCCTGGAGGCCCATCCCTTCCGAGTGCCCCTGCTGATGAGACAGGTGTTGCGCCGGGCTGCTGGGAGGGGAGAGAGAAACAGAAAAGAAACTTTTTTTGTAGCGTCAGATCTTTCCCCTTTCATCAGAGCCTGAAAACACTTGCTCTAATTCCTGCTGCAGTGGAGCTCCTAATATGTGCGATTTAAAACCACCGCAGCGGTACTTTTGTTTAAAATATTGCCAGAGCATAAAAATTCAACCCTGTGATTTGTCTAGAACTGTCTGTCTGTCTAGACACATAAGCACTGTACATATTTAGGTTTTCAGACTTGCAGATATTGACAGATAAGACAAAGATTATGTTATATTATCTGGACGAAAGAGGATTGGGGCCGCTTTTCCTCCTCTGCCATCTATTCATTTTGCCTTTAAAATCTTCTTTGTTTTCTAGCTCAGGTTAGAGACTACATTAGGGCTTCTGACTGCAGCTGCTTTATGATTCTGGCAAAAATAAGGACGGGAATGCGGTGGGGTTTGTGAAATGGTGGCGAGATGATAGGGAATTGTTTTTGTAAGGGAGCAGTGAGTTTCAATATGCTACTCTGAATCATGTGTTTTCTTTTGGAACTGGAGAACTATGAAGGACTAGATACCAACTCTTTGGCCTATGTATCAGTTTCTCTGTTTTGTCTCTGTATTCCCTTTTTAAGTCACTGTCATCTGTTTTTGTTAACACTCTGCCTTTCCCACATCTTTCTTCCTACTACTTCTGATGTGGTTAATTTTCTGAGACACTGACCATGTGGAGTGAGTGGGAAAAATATCCAGTAAGACATTATTAGAGAGAATGGGGATGCTGCTGCGTCACTTCAGTCGTGTCCGACTCTGTGCGACCCCATAGACGGCAGCCCACCAGGCTCCCCCGTCCCTGGGATTCTCCAGGCAAGAACACTGGAGTGGGTTGCCATTTCCTCCCCCAATGCATGAAAGTGAAAAGTGAAAGTGAAGTCACTCAGTCGTGTCCGACTCTTCATGACCCCATGGACTGTACCCTACCAGGCTCCTCCATCCATAGGATTTTCCAGGCAAGAGTACTGGAGTGGGGTGCCATCACCTTCACCAGGGAATGGGGATATTTACGTAAAAACACACATGACAAAGTGACGAGGTATGATGGTAGTCTTCAAGTGTCATCAGGGTGCTCAAGGCCAGATTGGCACTATGAAGCAATGCAGAAGCTGTCCTCACGCCCAAAGGGGATGCACAGCCTGAGGAAGCATTCTCTAACAGAGCCGTTCAGTCCTGGAACAAGCCGACTTGGAAGACAGTGAGCTCCCCACCATCAAAAGTAGTAAAGTAGAGTTTGGTCTGGGAGCTTGAACTCGGAGAAGGTAATGGCACCCCACTCCAGTACTCTTGCCTGGAACATCTCATGGATGCAGGAGCCTGGTAGGCTGCAGTCCATGGGTTCGTGAAGAGTTGGACCTGACTGAACGACTTCATTTTCACTTTTCACTTTCATGCATTGGAGAAGGAAATGGCAACCCACTCCAGTGTTCTTGCCTGAAGAATCCCAGGGACGGGGGAGCCTGGTGGGCTGCCGTCTATGGAGTTGCACAGAGTCGGACATGACTGAAGGGACTTAGCAGCAGAGCAGCAGCTTGAACTATGTGAACGCCCAGTTCCTTTCCATAATTAATGTTGATGAGTTTCTTTTGACTGGAAAGGCTGTGCTCAGTTGCCTCTTTCAAGCAAAGTGGGAGAATTCCCATGATGATAGAATTTCACAATGTTCAGGAATCTCAAGCCCTTGGTCTTCTATATTTAACATATTATGAAGCCTGTAAAGCAGGCTCCCTGCTACCATATGTTACCTGGAAAATGTTCTGTTTACACATGGGGTGGTCTTGCTGAGAGACCAGGAGAAAGCATGGCACTTAAAACTCTAGTTTTAGGATGCCATTGTCAAGATTTCATACAGAACCCTGACTAGCAGACTGAGGGATTCCTATTACTGCTGTGTGGCCAGTGTACAGCTACAGAGAAGTTGAGGCCCATCCAGAAGTCATCCTTGGCTTTCATAGGTTTCCATGAATGTGAACTTGTCCAGACACAGACTTTGGGTCTCACATTTTGGATGTAAATAATTTTTCCCCTTTGGAGAATTTTGCAAAGTTAGATATTCAGCAATATATCTGTGTGAGGTGGAATTAAGGGACAATTATATTATTTTCCCAAGTTGGAAATTAGTGGTGAACCTAGTCTTTTGGACAGATGAAATGAAAATTATAAAACTTTTCAGTGATGTTTTTAAATTGTGGTCAGGGACCACCCACTTGAAACAGATTCCTGAGCCTAGGTCCATATCTGTTATGTTAGGTTTTTAGTACTATGTAACAAATCATCATGAATTTAGCAATGTAAAGCCACAACTATTTATTATCTCTTAGTTCTGAAAGTCGCAGATCTAGTTGGTGTGACTGAGTTTTTTTGTTTAAGGTATCACAAGTCCAAATTTAGGGTTTCATTAGTCCAAATTCTTATTGAAGACTCTGGGAAAAAATCCAGTTCCAAGCTCCCCTCAAGTTGTTGGCACAATTCAGGTCCTTGTTGGCTGTCAGCTGGAGGTGGCTCTCTGCTTCTGGAGGCCACCCACATTCCTTCCTGCTTGGCTGTTTCCATTTTCAAACCAGCAAAGTCATGTGGAGGCTGCCTCATGCTTTGAATCTTTCTTCTTTTGCTGTTTCATGTCAGAGAAAAATCTGTTTCTACAGGGCTCAGATGATTAGTGTAGACCCAACCAGATAATCTACAAATTTTAAGGTGTACCCATTTGAGACTTTAATTGTATCTGCAAAATCCCTTCATAGCAGTACTTCGATTAGTGTTTGATTGAATAAACAAGATATAGAGATCTTGGGGGTTTAGAATTCTGCCTACCACACCTACTAAATCAGTGCCTCTTCAGTGCTGCCAAAGAAATCTGTCTTTTTAACACCACTCCAAGCAATTCTGATGGATAATCTACTTTGAGAACTACTAGCTTAGAAGGATACTAGAAAAACTGTGAAGTTAGGTGTTAGGTTGCTGCTGCTGCTGCTAAGTCGCTTCAGTTGTGTCCGACTCTGTGCAACCCCATAGATGGCAGCCCACCAGGCTCCTCCGTCCACGGGATTTTCCAGGCAAGAGTACTGGAGTGGGGTGCCATTTCCTTCTCCAATGCATGAAAGTGAAAAGTGAAAGTGAAGTTGCTCAGTCGTGTCCGACTCTTTGCAACCCCATGGACTAAAGCCTACCAGGCTCCTCCTCTGTCCATGGGATTTTCCAGGCAAGAGTACTGGAGTGGGTTGCCATTGTTACTAATGTAGAAAACAACCTTTTAGGAGTTCCGCATGAGAGGCCTCTGAAGATCGAAGATGCCAATGATGACAGAGATGTTCATGGAGAAACTGGGCATTCAGAAAGGAACTTTTCAATGATGTTTTTAAATTGTGGTCAGGGACCACCCACTTGAAACAGATTCCTGAGCCTAGGTCCATATCTGTTATGTTAGGTTTTTAGTACTATGTAACAAATCATCATGAATTTAAGAGAAAAGATGTGAGCAGAGATATGAATGGAAAACATATAACTGATCTTTTGCAGTACAATTCAATTTAGTTTTATTGGCATGGAAATGTGTAATTGTGATTTGGGGAAGAGGGTGTGGGATTGGGATTATATTAATGTGTAGGACTTTGATTGCCAGGTCAAGGAATTGAAATAAAGGGATGCCATTGAAAGTTTTTAAAAAATAATTTTATTTAAAAAGCAATTGCAGTTTATTTCTTTTACCCCATACTGCCTGAATTTCTCTGCAATTGATGGTTATATTTTAATTCGCTTTTAACACACAGTCTTGCCTGGATTTTAGTGATGACCAAAAACTTCTATTGTTTTTATTCTTAGGGATGAATAGGAAAAGGTTTCCAAGTTGTAAGAAACAGACTGGCATATATGAAAGGGTAAAATACTCCAGGGTTGTGGTTGAAGGAGAGTATGACGATATGAAAAGGTGCTTCTCATTTAGAAGCACCTTTTACATATTTTGATCTCTAAAATGTTTCCCACTTACTATCCTCCAGGTATAAATGTATTCCAAAGACCCAAAAATCTTAATGGGGAGTGATGAGAGAGGGTTATTAGTCATTAGGCAGTCATTAGAATTGAAAGATGAGAGTCAGTTTGTAGCTAGGAACAGAAGGTAGACTACCTTGGAGCCAGGTTTGACAGCTTTGAATATCAGATGAAGACTGCAGATACAAAAAGGTATCATATGACAAGCATCTTGAGCAGATGGATAACAGAGTGGGTACACTGGAGAGTATTGTTAATTTAATGACTCCAGATAATTCTTCTTTTAAATTGAAAGCAGGCCACTGGGAAACAGCCAGTAAAGGTGTAACTAGTGACTTTCTGGCATCCTATTCGATTTATATGAAGAAAAGGGAAGGACATACGTAGTTTTGAGTTAAGAAAAAATAAAATTGCTTCTACAAGAGGCAATAGAAACTTTACTCAGTGAATTTTTGAAAATTCAAATCAAATTTTCTTCCCAGAGAAATGTGGGATTACTATTTTAGTGTCAATTTGAAATCTTGTGCATACAATATTAAATGAATTAGAGAAAGGTTTTTCAAGACTCTTCCTTCCCTATCACTGATGGGAAAATTTTATAAATTAAAAAAAAATTATTTTGGTATTTAAGAAAAATTTTGGCCATGCCACACGGCTTGCAGGATCTCAGTCCCCTGACCAGGGATTGAATCCTAGCCATGGCAGTAGAAGCCCCAAATCCTACTCACTAGGCCACCAGGAAACTTCATAAATATCTGTATCACTGAAACACACACTTTAGCCTCTAGTGATGTTTTATTTAGTATTGTAGACTATAGAACCTCAGAAACTCTGCCCCACTAAAGTTCATTTAATCTCATCTTTTAAATTCATTTAATAATTAAGAATGGCTGCATCATGCTTTATGAGGTTCTAAAACTATAAAGATGAACCAAACACATCCTTGTCTTCTGAAACTTACACTGTACTCAAGGAAACAACAAAAAAGTGTAATTGTACTGCAAGCTGAGTCTCCCATGCCCACTTGGAATCAGTGAGACTGAACAAGGTGAAATGAGTTAGTATTAATCACCCCTAAGCTTCTGATCTTCTTGGTACCAGTTGGGCCCAGTGGGGAGCTGGAGTGAGCTTATATCCCTACTCAAAGGCAATGAAATGGTGTGAATCGGTGCCTTAATTTAAGTAGGAAGGTATCTTAGAGGCTGAAGGGGTAGTTGAACTTTTACACCACTCATCTGCAATGTGGCAGTATGAGTTAGTACTCCATTTTTGCCTGGGGGATACCAGTAGGGCCCAGTGGAAAGCTGAACATATAAACTTATCTAGCCTTTATTCTATATCTTAACAGAGGGATTGTTTACAAAAAAGATCATATAGGATCTAAAGTCCACTAATACAAAATGTCTAGGTACAATTAAAAAATTGCTCATTATCAAGAACTTAAAAATTACAACTTGAAAAAGAAATGATAGTCAACCGATAACTAATACCAAGATGAATCAGATATTGGAATTAGCTGATCAGAATTCCAAAGCAGCCATCATAAACATACAAAAATAACAAATTTTTTTGACTTAACTGATAAAACTAGAAAATCTCAGCAAAGAAGTTATATAAAAAAAAGAACCAAATGGAAATTATAAAATTTAAAATCATTAAAAGAAAAATAAAATACTGACTCAGGAGTAGAGATAACAGAGAACAGAATCAGTAAACTTAAGCATTCTATTGTGCAAATAGAATTTACACTTCTACTGTGTAAACAGAATTTACACAATTTGAAGAACTGAGAAAATAGACTCAAAAAAAGAAGAAAGAGAAAGAATTGAGATTAAAAAAATTGAAGATAACCTGTTTGAAAATTTTCTAAGTTTGATGAAAGATTTAAACCTACATATTCAAGAATTAGAGCAAAACCTAAGTGGGATATCCTCCACAAAATCTATTTTAAGATATATTAAAATTAGCCTTTGAAAACTAAATATGAAGAAAAAAAATTGAAAGCAATCGGAGAGAAATGACACATTACTTATCAATTGAACTGAACTCCAATTTTAATTGAACATCAATTCAAATGACAATGAATTTCTCATCTGAAACATAGGAAGCCAGAAAAAAGGTGGCACGAAATTTTTTTAAGTGCTGAAAAAAAAAAAGAACATTCAACCTAGAATTTTGTATCCAGAAAAAATATCCTTAGGAAGGAAGATAAACTGAAGACATTCTCATATAAGTAAAACTAAGACTTTGTCACTAAGAGTAAGCCTACCCTTACAGAATGGCTAAGGGACGTTCTCTAAGCAGAAAGTAAAAAAACAGAAGTAGGTTTGGGGCTTTAGAGAAGAAAGAACAGCAGAATGGATAAAAACCAGGGCAATTATAATAGACTACTTTCATGAATTTCTTAAATTATATTTAATGGTTAAATAAAAAAACCAATACAACTTCTGATGCGGTGCTTAATATATACATAGAAGAATTGCTTAATAAGGTTATTTTTTTAATGGAGAAGACAAATCTAAATGGAAATAATATTTCTACACTTCATTTGAACTGATAAAACATTAAGACAAGTAAACTGTAATAAGTTACAGTCTGGAATGGGAAAAATATATTTTCCTGAAACTTGAAATCTACTCATCAACCAGAACATTCTCAGTGGACTATACATAGATAAGAAATCAATATTATTATGTTCACACACACAGGAGTCATTCTGGTACTTACTGGATTGAATTTGGGGCTTTCCAGGTGGCCCTAGTGATAAAGAACCCACCTGCCAATGCAGGAGATATAAGAGATGTGGGTTTAATCCTTGGGTTGGGAAGATCCTCTGGAGAAGGCAACCCACTCTAGTATTCTTACCTGAAGGATCTCATGGACAGAGGGGCCTGGTGGGCTACAGTCCATACAGCCACAAAGAATCGGACTTGATTAAAGCAACACAGGACAGATTGAATTGGATCAGAGAGAACTTTTTTGGCAATGCAAGTTGGAGATGGGAGTGGAAGTAATGGGGCTTGAAAAAAGCAAATGAGTTCCAATATCTGAATTCCTTCTTAAGTTCCACAGAAAAACCAGACTTCCAGCTCAAATCTGATCACATCTAAGGAGGATTGTGTTTGTCTTCCCAGGGATTTTGCAGATTATTTTCCAATATAGGTTATTACAAGATACTGACCATAGGTCCCTGTGCTATATAGTAAACCTTTGCTGTTTGCTGAATATCTATTTTTTTAAAAAAATATTAGAAACTTAGCTTTCTACTCATACTAAGTCAAATAAGTGGAATCAATATGTTATAAATCTTTTAGTTAGGCAAAAATCCTAAGTTTTCTAGAATGTGTGTATTATACATATTATGTATAATACATATACATAAGCTTTTCTGCTACACTTCATAAAGGCTTGAGAAAGGACATCAGAACAAAAAAAATAGATGGGGAAATTGGAAAACATATGCTAAATGCATTGGGGGCACTGAATATGAAATAAAAAAATTGAAACAAATTAGATAAAAGATCATCATATAGTCCAGAAAATATCTTACTATTGTGATTATGGACATGAGAGTTGGACTGTGAAGAAAGCTGAGCACCGAAGAATCGATGCTTTTGAACTGTGGTGTTGGAGAAGACTCTTGAGAGTCCCTTGGACTGCAAGGAGATCCAGCCAGTCCATTCTGAAGGAGATCAGCCCTGGGATTTCTTTGGAGGGAACGATGCTGAAGCTGAAACTCCAGAACTTTGGCCAAATCATGCGAAGAGCTGACTTATTGGAAAAGACCCTGATGCTGGGAGGGATTGGGGCAGAGGAGAAGGGGACGACAGAGGATGAGATGGCTGGATGGCATCACTGACTCGGTGGATATGAGTCTGAGTGAACTCCGGGAGTTGGTGATGGACAGGGAGGCCTGGCGTGCTGCGATTCATGGGGTCGCAAAGAGTCGGACACGACTGAGTGACTGAACTGAACTGAACTGAACTGAACTATTATTCAATACCACTGTATCATGCTTGGTTCAGTTCAGTTAAGTTCAGTTCAGTCTCTCAGTCGTGTCTGATTCTTTGCGACCCCATGNATGGACAGGGAGGCCTGGCGTGCTGCGATTCATGGGGTCGCAAAGAGTCGGACACGACTGAGTGACTGAACTGAACTGAACTGAACTGAACTATTATTCAATACCACTGTATCATGCTTGGTTCAGTTCAGTTAAGTTCAGTTCAGTCTCTCAGTCGTGTCTGACTCTTTGCGACCTCATGAATCACAGCATGCCAGGCCTCCCTGTCCATCACCAACCCCTGGAGTTTACCCAAACTCATGTAAATCAAGTTGGTGATGCCATCCAGCCAACCCATCCTCTGTCGTCCCTTCTCCTCCTGCCCCCAATCCCTCCCAGCATCAGGGTCTTTTCAAATGAGTCAGCTCTTTGCATCAGGTGGCCAAAGTATTGGAGTTTCAGCTTCAGCGTCAGTCCTCCCAATGAACCCCCAGGACTGATCTCCCTTAGGCTGGACTGATTGGATCTCCTTGCAGTCCAAGGGACTCTCAAGTGTCTTCTCCAACACCACAGTTCAAAAGCATCAGTTCTTTGGCACTCAGCTTTCTTCACAGTCCAACTCTCACATCCATACATGACCACTGGAAAAACCATAGCCTTGACTAGATGGACCTTTGTTGGCAAAGTAATGTCTCTGCTTTTGAATATGCTATCTATGTTGGTCATAACTTTCCTTCCAAGGAGTAAGTGTCTTTTAATTTCATGGCTGCAATCACCATCTGCAGTGATTTTGGAGCCCCCTAAAATAAAGTCTGACACTATTTCCACTGTTTCCCCATCTATTTGCCATGAAGTGATGGGACCAGATGCCATGATCTTAGTTTTCTGAATGTTGAGCTTAACAGAACAATAATAGATTTCCATGTCACCAAAACTAACATTTAATCTGTAATCAAGTTTTAAAATCCAGATGCATAGCAGAATTATCTTAGAATTTTTTGAAAAATACAAATGCCCAGGTATTTTTGCCTTTTTTCCTCCAAATCTCCAGATATGTTTCAAATGAGCANGTTTTCTGAATGTTGAGCTTAACAGAACAATAATAGATTTCCATGTCACCAAAACTAACATTTAATCTGTAATCAAGTTTTAAAATCCAGATGCATAGCAGAATTATCTTAGAATTTTTTGAAAAATACAAATGCCCAGGTATTTTTGCCTTTTTTCCTCCAAATCTCCAGATATGTTTCAAATGAGCAGCCATGTACTTGCAGGTATTTTTACTTATGATTTACAGTAGTATACTTGAGCAACTCAGTCCAATCCTTGTATGGGTTCTGTCCCACCAGTGTGGAGAAGCAGGAATTAATTTTGCTGCCACAGGCCTGGTGTCTGATTTCCTAATTATCAGTTCAGTTCAGTTCNTGACCTGCATACAGGTTTCTCAAGAGGCAGGTCAGGTGGTCTGGTATTCCCATCTCTTTCAGAAATTTCCCCAGTTTAGAGGTGCACAAATCATTTTATTAATACCTTGTCTTAAGAATATTTCCTATCATGTAGTACTTTGCAAAGTCTATCCTCTTGCTCCTTTGAATATCAGAAATGAATTTTCATGCCTTTTCTATTTTCCCCTCTCACTTCCCAAGATTCAGCAATATTGTTTGCAAGGTCTCTGTGAATCTTCCAGGTGGGAAAACTTATTCCAAACAATGAAAGCTTCCTTTACACATTCTGGCACCCTATTCCTGTTCACCACTGTTTTGCTCCACCCTTTTCAGATCAAAGGCCAAATACGTGTCAAAGAGGACAGGAAAACATTATGAACATTGGGCCTTCATTTTGTTATCCACCAAAATTCTCCCCATGGCCCTGGTCCATAGTTTATTTTCACTTAATACTTTGAAAAATAGAGTTCTTTTCTAAGTTTTTCAATCAAAGTATAACCTATGCACTTAAACGTGCATATAAAACATGTAGAGCTAGATAAATTTTTACACATGTGTTCATTCCTGGAACCACTGTCCACATCAAGATACTGAACATTTCCAGCCCCTCAGAAGGCTCTTTCATGTCCCTTCCCTAAAAAGACTGCCTCGAGGGTGACCAACCCTCTGATTTTCTTGACACTAAACTTGTTTCAGCCCTGAAAGTCTCACATTCTGTGAAACCCCTCAGTTCCAGGAAAAATGGAACAGTCGATGA
>SJYA01000623.1:2280549-2304523 GCA_006410615.1 Neotragus moschatus | reverse complement strand
TACAGTATAAATTATTAATTAATATAATAAATTTTACACAAAATAATTATATGTAATATAATTATATATGACATATATGGTATATTTGTACATACACACACACATATATATATATAAACAGATTTATTTTAAGAAATTGGCTTATGAGATTGAGGAGACTGGCAAGTCCAAAATCCATAGGACGGGCCAGCAGAATGGAGACCCTTGTGCAGGACCTGATCTTACAGTCCACAAGTGGAATTTCTTCCTTTTCAGGGAAACCTTAGTTTTGCCCTTAAGACCTTTCAACTTCTTGGATCAGGCCCATTCACATTATCAAATACAATCTCACTTCCTTTAAGTCAACTGACTGTAGATGTTAACCTCCTATACAAAGTTTCTTCATAGCAACACCTAGATTAGTGTTTGATTGAATAACTGGGCACCACAGCCTAGCCAAGCTGCCACATAAAACTGACCATCACACTGATATACCCATTCTAGTTCATTGATTGTTTTATAGACTGTTAGGGACTGTGGTAGAGAAGCTCGACAGTCACTCAGTACCACCTCGCACTGAAGCTCCCTGTAAAGCAACAGTGCAGCAGAGCAAAAGCCCGGGCGCTATCACTGCACCATGAAGACCCTGACCTGCCAATGGCACCAAACAGGAGACACAAGGATGAGGAAACTGGGCATGGGGGGGGGGCAACAGAAGCTCAGGGTTTGGTTTTCTTTTTGTCTTTCACTGGAAGGTGATGTGTTAGCCCTGTTGCCCATGTATAGAGAATGGAGTAGTGACTTGGAACCTGCAAAGTAATGGGAAATTCATAGAAAGTGTATATTTCCAATAAAATAATGAGTCATTATTTTATTGGAAATGTTTAGTGTCCTACTTCTGTTTGCCATTGGCCAATGTCACTGTGGGCTTGCACTTGGCCATCACACAACAAACAGAAGTTTACAGACCCCCACTCTGTGAGTGGGACCTTGGGAAGCAGCTGCCTCCACCTTTAAGGGAGATTGGGGTACCAGATGGTTTTAGAGTCTCTTTTGGTGATAATTCTAGAAGTGGCCCTGAACCTTTTCAGCAAATATATCAGTTATTTATTGCTGAATAATGACCCACTTCAAAACTAGGGGCTTAAAACAATAGCAATCATCAGTTTTCCTCATGAATATTCAATTTGGGTAGGGCTTGGTAGGAAAACTCCAGAGGCCCCTCACAGCTTCAGCTAGGATGCTCAATACAGCATTGGAGGAGCCATTCCCAACTCGGCTCAGTCACTTGTCTGGCAAGTTGGGCTGGCTGAATGAGGGCTAAGGATCTTGCTTTTTCTCCAGGTAGCCTGGGTTTCTGTACAGCATGGTGGTTGGGTATAAGAGAGAGCCAAGTAGAAGTTGTATCTCCTTTTATGGCCAAGGCTCCAAAACCATATAGCATCACTCCCATAAACTTTCCAGTCACTAGAAGTGAGTCACCAAAGCCAGTCCATACTCCAGGGGAGGAGAACTAGACTCCACCTGGATAGGAGGCATGTCTAAGAGTTTGTGAACATGTTCTAAAATCATCTCCACAAACAATACCTCTGGTGTCCACCTCATGTTGACTCTGACACCTCCCTTTTCTTTGGCCTCCCTCTTCCATTCAGCCAGTCACCAAGAGTTGTGGATTCTACTACCTACAGATACCTTCAAATCTTTCCATTCTCTCATCACACAACTGGACCACTGCACATTCTTAACCAATCTTGCTACCTCCATTCTTTTCTTCTGTGATATTCAGGATTAGGTTCAGCTGCATGTGAGAAAAATCCAAGTAACAATGGCTTAAACAAGATCAAAATATACATCTCTTTTTACATAAAAGAAATGGATACATAGCTGTCCAAGGCGGATATAATGGCTCTGTGATTGTCAGGCATCCAGCCTACTTTCATTTTGATGCTCCACAACCCTTAGCATGCCCTGGTCCAAGATGGCTGCACAAGCACCAGCCATCATTTCCACAGTCAGGAAAGGAAAAAGGAGTAAGGAAAAATACGCCCACTCTCTTTAAGGGCCTTTCTCAAAAGTTTCTATTTATTGTACAATCCACCACCCCTCTTCCCCTATGCATTAAAATTCCTCATTTATCCCCTTTCCCCCTCATAAAAATGAGCCTTTTCCTCTTTGTGACTCTATGAGTGTTCTGCACAGGGGAATCACCCCCATCCAGGACCTGGCTCCCCTCTTGGTTTCTCTTGTCTTCTGCACTTCCCTGGTGCTCTTTTTGTCAGTGGGGTGTGGGTAACACCCACTGGCTATGGGCTTTGGGGGAACTTTAACTGTTTTGTTTCTTCCTTTTCATTTATAAAAACAATAAACATTCAATTTCAGAGAACCAAAAATCCCACCTTCCCACCAAACACTACTAAGGGGCTTGGCTTCTGCTCCAAATCTTTTCTGTTTTTCTTTCTCTCTTGGCAATGCTTTTAAAAGCTAATGAATTTCTTTCCTCCACCCTCCCACCCTTTCTCACCCCTCTAGGTTGTTGCAAAGCCCCAGTTTGAGTTCCCTGACTCATACAGCAAATTTCCACTGGCTATCTATTTTACATATGTTAGTGTATATACTTCCATGCTATTCTCTCCATATACCTATAGCTAATTCGTGTTGCTGTATGGCAGAAATCAACCCAATATTATAAACCAATTATCTTTCCATTAAAAAATAAATTAAAAAAAACAAATGAATTTCTTTAAATAAATAAAGTTTTTAAAGTGTGAAAAAAATTTTCTCAGAAATTCCAAGAATGGAGTCTTTATTCCATACTGTCATAGCATCACTAAGGTTTTTGCACATCTTGTTCCTTCTGCACAGATACCCTCCCCCCTCTTTGCAGGCTCACTCTACGCTTGCTTCAGGCCTACACTCAGACTTCACTGTCTTCCAAGAAGCCTTTGAGGGGCCCACAAAAGGGTTTTGATTTCTTTCCAAATCAGAAGAAAAATAATCTTTTAGGTCTAAGAACATGTTTGAATGTATAATATTAATGTATTTATACCAATGCAGTTGTAAAATATCATTTTAAGCATTTTTTTATGGAGAAGGGGGCCCATGAAAACAAAGGATTTTGTACCAACACTTCCAAAAGCTTTAGTGTGGCCCTGCACCCATGGGCTCCCACAGCTCCCTGACCTCAGGCCAGTCATCAGCACTCCCTGCACCATATAGTAACTGCTGGGCATTTGACGGTCTCCCCTTCTTGGTGGCTCAGATGGTAAAGAATCTGCCTGCAATGCAGGAGACCCGGGTTCAATCCCTGAGTCAAGAAGATCCCCTGGAGAAGGAAATGGCAACCCACTCCAGTATTGCTGCCTGGAGAATTCCATGGACAGAGGAGTCTGGCGGGCTACAGTCCATGGGGGTCACAGAGAGTAGAACATGACTGAGCAACTAACAACTGTAAACTGCCAGTTGACAGGCCTGGAAGGGCAGTGTCTGCTGTGGTCCCCCTTACTTCTGCAGTGCCTAGAATACAGCCTGGTCTTTGGTGGATTCTCTGCAAACATTGGTAGGTGAATGAATGAATACAGAGTTACAACCCCAGTGAAGATAAGGATGCAGGTCCTACCTGGCTCCACCTACCTACCTCTCACCTGGTGTACTGTCTGTCTTAGTACAAATACTAGGTATGTGTGACCTGAGGAAAGTCACTTAACCTCTCTAAATCTCAGTATTGCCATCCACAAAATGGGAGCAGTAGTAGTACCTACCTTATTAGGTTCTTATAAGAAGAAAATGAAAGAACAAACTACCTGTGAGGGTCTTAGAACAGCTCCTGTTGTATAGAAAGCACTCAATAATTATTACCTACTATTATCATTGTTTTATAGCCAATACCTCTCCCAGAGGTATTTTTTATTTACAAATCAGCTCTTGGAAAAGAGAAGAAGAAATTACTTACCTCTAACCCTAACCACCAGGCTTCTCAGGTGGCTCAGTGGTAAAGAACCCACCTGCCAATGCAGGACACATAAGAGACATGAGTTCGATCCCTGGATTGGAAAGATTCCCTGGAGGAAAGCATGGCAACCCACTCCAGTATTCTTGCCTGGAGAATCCCATGGACAGAGGAGCCTGGTGGTTTATAGTCCATAGGGTCACACAGAGTCAGACACGACTGAAAGCGACTTAGCACACATGCAGACACAAAACCCTAACCACCATCCCTGCCCCAACAATGACTATCTTTAATGGCAGAATTTCAGGCCATGTAGGCAAAGATTATCAGAAGCAAAGAGATTGTCTCATAGCTTCAAGTCATCTTCTATGGTCTCCACCTGGGTAGCTTATCAGATTGAGGGTGGGGCAAGGCCTACCACAGGGGGAAAGGCCTGGATGTTAGCATCTATCAGATTGGGTTCTGTCCTAGCTTGAGGTGTTGTAAAAGAAGACCATAGACTAGGTGAGCTAAAAACAAAATTGTATTTCTCACAGTTCTGGAGGCTGGGAAATCCAAACTCAAGGTGCTAGCCAATTGATTCCTGGTGAAGTCTCTCTTCCTGGTTTGCAGACAGCCATCTCCTGATGGTCTCCTAGGGGTGATGGAGAACAGAGAGAGGGAACAAGTTCTCTCAAGCCTCTTCTTACAAGGTCACTGATCCCATTCACGAGGGCTCCACCCTCATGACCTGGTTACCTCTCAAAGGCCTCACCTCCTAAGACCATCACATTATGGATTAGGGTTTCAACACATGAATGAGGTGCAAGAGAGGGGCAAACATGCAGTTCATAACAGGTTCAAATCCTGCATCCAACTCTTCCAACACTAACCTGCAAACTTCCAGTTTCTGAGTTGCAAAATGTGTGTGGAGACACAGAGGCTCCAAAGGAGTTTGCTAGGGATGCACTGCCTGCCTAGCACCCTCCTACGTGACCCCAGGATCTCTCAGTCCCTTCTCCTCAATGCCAGCTCTCACCCATGTACACCACTCAGGCCCTTTTAACTCCACCTCCTAGGGGTACTCTGCTCCATACCCTCCGGGGGTCTTTTCCCACCCCAAGGCCCACTTGACCCCCACAACCCAGGGATCTCCCCCACAGCAAAGCCTGCCCATACCCAGTCCTGCCAGCCCCCCACAAGCACTCAGCACCTTCTCCTCCTCCCCGGATCTCTCCTGCCCCACTGCAGGGCCTGTCCAGCCCTCTCTTGCGCTGCCCATCACAGCGACTCCTGGATCGCGTGGTCCGGCGCTATGCAGAGGTGGCTGATGCTGGCAGCATCTTCATGGACCACTTCACGGACCGGGACAAGCTGCGTCTCCTCTACACGCTAGCTGTCAACACACATCCTGTCCTTCTACAGGTATGCAGTGACCCTGTCCTGGAAAGCCTGTCCAGGGAGGGGATTCACATCAGGCTCTGAGGGGGTAGGCCCTGGGTTGAGCTTTCTCTCCCATCACTGGATACCTTGGGGCCACCAGTCTATGTTATAATAGAACCTCTGNGGTTTCTGTACAGCATGGTGGTTGGGTATAAGAGAGAGCCAAGTAGAAGTTGTATCTCCTTTTATGGCCAAGGCTCCAAAACCATATAGCATCACTCCCATAAACTTTCCAGTCACTAGAAGTGAGTCACCAAAGCCAGTCCATACTCCAGGGGAGGAGAACTAGACTCCACCTGGATAGGAGGCATGTCTAAGAGTTTGTGAACATGTTCTAAAATCATCTCCACAAACAATACCTCTGGTGTCCACCTCATGTTGACTCTGACACCTCCCTTTTCTTTGGCCTCCCTCTTCCATTCAGCCAGTCACCAAGAGTTGTGGATTCTACTACCTACAGATACCTTCAAATCTTTCCATTCTCTCATCACACAACTGGACCACTGCACATTCTTAACCAATCTTGCTACCTCCATTCTTTTCTTCTGTGATATTCAGGATTAGGTTCAGCTGCATGTGAGAAAAATCCAAGTAACAATGGCTTAAACAAGATCAAAATATACATCTCTTTTTACATAAAAGAAATGGATACATAGCTGTCCAAGGCGGATATAATGGCTCTGTGATTGTCAGGCATCCAGCCTACTTTCATTTTGATGCTCCACAACCCTTAGCATGCCCTGGTCCAAGATGGCTGCACAAGCACCAGCCATCATTTCCACAGTCAGGAAAGGAAAAAGGAGTAAGGAAAAATACGCCCACTCTCTTTAAGGGCCTTTCTCAAAAGTTTCTATTTATTGTACAATCCACCACCCCTCTTCCCCTATGCATTAAAATTCCTCATTTATCCCCTTTCCCCCTCATAAAAATGAGCCTTTTCCTCTTTGTGACTCTATGAGTGTTCTGCACAGGGGAATCACCCCCATCCAGGACCTGGCTCCCCTCTTGGTTTCTCTTGTCTTCTGCACTTCCCTGGTGCTCTTTTTGTCAGTGGGGTGTGGGTAACACCCACTGGCTATGGGCTTTGGGGGAACTTTAACTGTTTTGTTTCTTCCTTTTCATTTATAAAAACAATAAACATTCAATTTCAGAGAACCAAAAATCCCACCTTCCCACCAAACACTACTAAGGGGCTTGGCTTCTGCTCCAAATCTTTTCTGTTTTTCTTTCTCTCTTGGCAATGCTTTTAAAAGCTAATGAATTTCTTTCCTCCACCCTCCCACCCTTTCTCACCCCTCTAGGTTGTTGCAAAGCCCCAGTTTGAGTTCCCTGACTCATACAGCAAATTTCCACTGGCTATCTATTTTACATATGTTAGTGTATATACTTCCATGCTATTCTCTCCATATACCTATAGCTAATTCGTGTTGCTGTATGGCAGAAATCAACCCAATATTATAAACCAATTATCTTTCCATTAAAAAATAAATTAAAAAAAACAAATGAATTTCTTTAAATAAATAAAGTTTTTAAAGTGTGAAAAAAATTTTCTCAGAAATTCCAAGAATGGAGTCTTTATTCCATACTGTCATAGCATCACTAAGGTTTTTGCACATCTTGTTCCTTCTGCACAGATACCCTCCCCCCTCTTTGCAGGCTCACTCTACGCTTGCTTCAGGCCTACACTCAGACTTCACTGTCTTCCAAGAAGCCTTTGAGGGGCCCACAAAAGGGTTTTGATTTCTTTCCAAATCAGAAGAAAAATAATCTTTTAGGTCTAAGAACATGTTTGAATGTATAATATTAATGTATTTATACCAATGCAGTTGTAAAATATCATTTTAAGCATTTTTTTATGGAGAAGGGGGCCCATGAAAACAAAGGATTTTGTACCAACACTTCCAAAAGCTTTAGTGTGGCCCTGCACCCATGGGCTCCCACAGCTCCCTGACCTCAGGCCAGTCATCAGCACTCCCTGCACCATATAGTAACTGCTGGGCATTTGACGGTCTCCCCTTCTTGGTGGCTCAGATGGTAAAGAATCTGCCTGCAATGCAGGAGACCCGGGTTCAATCCCTGAGTCAAGAAGATCCCCTGGAGAAGGAAATGGCAACCCACTCCAGTATTGCTGCCTGGAGAATTCCATGGACAGAGGAGTCTGGCGGGCTACAGTCCATGGGGGTCACAGAGAGTAGAACATGACTGAGCAACTAACAACTGTAAACTGCCAGTTGACAGGCCTGGAAGGGCAGTGTCTGCTGTGGTCCCCCTTACTTCTGCAGTGCCTAGAATACAGCCTGGTCTTTGGTGGATTCTCTGCAAACATTGGTAGGTGAATGAATGAATACAGAGTTACAACCCCAGTGAAGATAAGGATGCAGGTCCTACCTGGCTCCACCTACCTACCTCTCACCTGGTGTACTGTCTGTCTTAGTACAAATACTAGGTATGTGTGACCTGAGGAAAGTCACTTAACCTCTCTAAATCTCAGTATTGCCATCCACAAAATGGGAGCAGTAGTAGTACCTACCTTATTAGGTTCTTATAAGAAGAAAATGAAAGAACAAACTACCTGTGAGGGTCTTAGAACAGCTCCTGTTGTATAGAAAGCACTCAATAATTATTACCTACTATTATCATTGTTTTATAGCCAATACCTCTCCCAGAGGTATTTTTTATTTACAAATCAGCTCTTGGAAAAGAGAAGAAGAAATTACTTACCTCTAACCCTAACCACCAGGCTTCTCAGGTGGCTCAGTGGTAAAGAACCCACCTGCCAATGCAGGACACATAAGAGACATGAGTTCGATCCCTGGATTGGAAAGATTCCCTGGAGGAAAGCATGGCAACCCACTCCAGTATTCTTGCCTGGAGAATCCCATGGACAGAGGAGCCTGGTGGTTTATAGTCCATAGGGTCACACAGAGTCAGACACGACTGAAAGCGACTTAGCACACATGCAGACACAAAACCCTAACCACCATCCCTGCCCCAACAATGACTATCTTTAATGGCAGAATTTCAGGCCATGTAGGCAAAGATTATCAGAAGCAAAGAGATTGTCTCATAGCTTCAAGTCATCTTCTATGGTCTCCACCTGGGTAGCTTATCAGATTGAGGGTGGGGCAAGGCCTACCACAGGGGGAAAGGCCTGGATGTTAGCATCTATCAGATTGGGTTCTGTCCTAGCTTGAGGTGTTGTAAAAGAAGACCATAGACTAGGTGAGCTAAAAACAAAATTGTATTTCTCACAGTTCTGGAGGCTGGGAAATCCAAACTCAAGGTGCTAGCCAATTGATTCCTGGTGAAGTCTCTCTTCCTGGTTTGCAGACAGCCATCTCCTGATGGTCTCCTAGGGGTGATGGAGAACAGAGAGAGGGAACAAGTTCTCTCAAGCCTCTTCTTACAAGGTCACTGATCCCATTCACGAGGGCTCCACCCTCATGACCTGGTTACCTCTCAAAGGCCTCACCTCCTAAGACCATCACATTATGGATTAGGGTTTCAACACATGAATGAGGTGCAAGAGAGGGGCAAACATGCAGTTCATAACAGGTTCAAATCCTGCATCCAACTCTTCCAACACTAACCTGCAAACTTCCAGTTTCTGAGTTGCAAAATGTGTGTGGAGACACAGAGGCTCCAAAGGAGTTTGCTAGGGATGCACTGCCTGCCTAGCACCCTCCTACGTGACCCCAGGATCTCTCAGTCCCTTCTCCTCAATGCCAGCTCTCACCCATGTACACCACTCAGGCCCTTTTAACTCCACCTCCTAGGGGTACTCTGCTCCATACCCTCCGGGGGTCTTTTCCCACCCCAAGGCCCACTTGACCCCCACAACCCAGGGATCTCCCCCACAGCAAAGCCTGCCCATACCCAGTCCTGCCAGCCCCCCACAAGCACTCAGCACCTTCTCCTCCTCCCCGGATCTCTCCTGCCCCACTGCAGGGCCTGTCCAGCCCTCTCTTGCGCTGCCCATCACAGCGACTCCTGGATCGCGTGGTCCGGCGCTATGCAGAGGTGGCTGATGCTGGCAGCATCTTCATGGACCACTTCACGGACCGGGACAAGCTGCGTCTCCTCTACACGCTAGCTGTCAACACACATCCTGTCCTTCTACAGGTATGCAGTGACCCTGTCCTGGAAAGCCTGTCCAGGGAGGGGATTCACATCAGGCTCTGAGGGGGTAGGCCCTGGGTTGAGCTTTCTCTCCCATCACTGGATACCTTGGGGCCACCAGTCTATGTTATAATAGAACCTCTGTGGCACTCAGTAAAAATGTGTTGTTGTTTTAGAGGAAAGAAATGTGGGAGCTGGAGGGGAGGGCCACAGCTAGGAGTGGACATTTTATGGCCAGAGAAAGCCCTGAAGGGCTTTGTGGAGGAGGGCAATTTTGACCAGGTGTCTTAAAGATTATAAAGGAATGAGCAAGCTCGGAAGGTGGGGCAAAACCAAAGGATGATCCACTCAGAGGCGTGCTATGCAGCTGTGCTTGGAAAAGATGAAAGGATGGAAGTAACCTAAACCTCCATCAAAAAGGGAATGGTCAAATAGGTAAGGGTGCTCTAGAACACTGGTCAACAAGGCAGGCGTGCTGGCCCCTGCCTTCATGCAGCTTTCGGTCCAGGGATAGAGACAGTTCTTAACAAGTCAGCATCTATAGGACACCCATTTCTCCCTGATCCCAAGAGTCAGGACACTTACTTAATGGGCACAAAGGAAACTAGGAAATGGGAGGGAGTCGCAGATTAAGGAGGGAGGAAGAGAGAGGAGAGGAGGAAAAGAAAAAGGAAGAAGAATAAGAGGCAGTGGGAGAGGAGGAGAGGGAGGGGAAACAGAAACGAAGAGGAGAGGGAGAAGGGGCAGGGAGAGGAGGGCGTGGAGGAAGAAGCACCATAACANTGACATACTGTAGACAATCGGATCATAAAGAGTCGGACACAACTGAGCGATTGACCTGAAGTGACTTAAACTGGAGATGGAGGAGCTAGGGCCAGAGTCAATGTGTGAGGCATGGCTTCCTATCTGCTCAGTGGCCATCACTGTTCTATCAGAAGTGGGGTTGTATCCCCCAAGCTGATGGAGCAGAAGTACTGAGGGTCATGTTTAAGTTGACTTTCTTCTGTTTAAGTATGTGGTTGCCACTCTCATAACACTGGTACTCTTGTCTCAGGGGGCAGCAGTCTTGGAGAAAGAGGGGCTTGTGTAGTCTCTCAGCTTTGATGAGCCATGGGCTACTGTGGGGTAGCCACAGATGGAGGTCTGTGTTGCATCTGATGTGCTGACTGCAGTCATCAGCAATGGCAGCCAGCCCCCGCTAACTGTGTCTAAGACTCCTTTGTCCCTTACAGCAGTTGTGGCGCTGAGCAGGCAGGTCCTGAATGGACATCTGGTGTTTGTCTGGGTGAGAGCTATGGTGGTTTGGCCTCTTTCAGAGATATGGGTCACCTCTTATGCACTGTCTATGTAAATGCAAACAATAGCCACCCTCACTCTGCTAAGATGCCACCCAGGTCCCATAGCTGAGCTCTCTTCCGGGTTTTTATAGCCTTTGCGGCAGAAGAGGTACAAGGTAAAGCAAGTGGGGCTGAAGCATTTGCTGGTGCAGGCTGCGGTGCACTGCCAGAGTGCTTGTGGGAAACTATCTTCCATTTTAAGCTTTCCTACAGCCTTGGTTCTATAGCATTCTTTCTGCCAGCTTCCTATTAGTTTTCCGTGAGACTTGTTCCACCTGTAAATGTGTGAATGTTTGATGTGTTTGAGTGGGGAAGTGATTTTCAAGTCCTCCTTCTCCATCTTGATCAATCAGGGTGAGCAAACAAGTTTTAATTTAGGCCTTAACACTGATATCTGTTTTGTTCTGCATTGGTCAGCCAGGCTAGTCTACACACACGTTACTAAACTGCTGTTATTTATCTAACTTGAAGTCTCTTTCCCCAAGCCACATATGATGATCATGGTCTTTAGAAACTTATTACTTTCAGAGTGAGAGAAGGATGAAGATAGCTACCCTTCTGGAGTTTGGAACAGAGCTAGTTAAAGTTGTTTCCATTTTCCTATGCCTTTCTGGTTCTCCTAGACTTTGCAATTAGAGTCAGCAAAGCAGTAACATTGGAGGAAGATAGGAAAGAGGAAGATAGGAAATGTGAATCCATCCGCATAAGGGCTCTCAGGTATGGTAGNCTACCCTTCTGGAGTTTGGAACAGAGCTAGTTAAAGTTGTTTCCATTTTCCTATGCCTTTCTGGTTCTCCTAGACTTTGCAATTAGAGTCAGCAAAGCAGTAACATTGGAGGAAGATAGGAAAGAGGAAGATAGGAAATGTGAATCCATCCGCATAAGGGCTCTCAGGTATGGTAGGGAGAAGGCGATGGCACCCCACTCCAGTACTCTTGCCTGGAAAATCCCATGGACTGAGGAGCCTGGTAGGCTGCAAAACTGAGCGATTTCACTTTCACTTTTCACTTTCATGCATTGGAGAGGGAAATGGCAACCCACTCCAGCGTTCTTGCCTGGAGAATCCCAGGGATGGCGGAGTCTGACGGGCTGCCATCTATGGGGTCGCACAGAGTCAGACACGACTGACGCAACTTAGCAGCAGCAGCAGCAGCTATATTGTGAAGATCTTGTGGTCTAAGATGATGTCTCATTGGAGCCTTGAGGAGGAGAAAGCGGAAAAATTAAGAATCTGAGATCCCCAGCATGAAAGTAAAAGTGAAAGTGAACTTGCTCAGTTGTGTCCGACTCTTCGTGATGCCATGGACTGCACCCTACCAGGCTCCTCTGTCCATGGGATTTTCCAGGCAAGAGTACTGGAGTGGGATGCCATTGCCTTCTCCCATAATATAGCTACAAATCACTAAATTACAAGACAATATGATGAACACACCAGCCTAGTTTTCTGCCTCCTCATCCTAAAGAGCTTTGTGGGCTACCCTCTGTAGGCCTGCTCAGGATGACTATCCTTAGCTCACACTTTCTGTCGACCAGGTCTTGGCTGGAATCCTGCTCTCAGTGACTAATAACTTAACCTGATTTGGGAGTGTCCCCTACGTTGTATTACTGCCTTGGCGCTCACCATTCTGAGATGGCATTTTGGACTCTAATTCTCAGTTTTAAAGGCTGCTGGTCAGTTTCTGTAGATACTGACTCAGCAGATGCTCAAGTTATTGTCTACTTGGAGCAGTCCAGGCATGCTTTGTGTGCTTGAACCAACCATGCTGTAATAGTCTATCTCTTCCATGAATAACTCTGAGTTGACAATTTATTTCTAATACTGAGGCAGAACTTATAACCCAATGCTCCCAATTCTACTCTTAAGAATATCACAGAACAGGGTTGATTTCTCTTCCACATGACAAACCTCATGTCTTCAAGAGTCTGAACACAGACCTCATGTCTTTGCTGAGTCTTTTCACGTTATATATTATCTTTCAGGATACAGTTATCATTTCATTTTTAGTACTAAATTGTATGTTTATCTGATAACCTGCAGAAATGTTTTTTTTCTGCTTTTAAAGACTAAAGGTTTCAAGTACAAGAACTTCTCTGAGAAGTTCTACAGGAACTTCAGAGGAAAATAAACTTTCTTTGTACCATCATTCTCTGCTTCCTGATTTGGCTATTCTTCTGGACCTGGAGCAGTAATTGATCTTGATTGAGGGATATATTTCTGATTCCCAAGGGACTGGATACAGGACACAGACGGAAAGGGAAGGGTCAGTTGGTAGTGACCTGCACACTCTCTGAGGTGACACGTCTGCCCATTCCACCCCCACCAGTGAATTGTACTGATGGCTACTGCCATCAAGCCTGACCTGTCCCAGGTTCTGGAAGAAACATCTGTTAACACTTTCATCCACCTTGCTGATTCTCCTTGTGAATGAATATCCTCCCAAATGAAATAAACTTTTTGCCTCGCCAATATCTAAGTGGCTAATATAAAACAGGCATTCAATACATAGTTGGTGATTGAATAAAATGGTAAATAAGGAAAAACCCCAAAGTTGGTCCCTCTCTTCTTCTCCAGTTATGCACCAAGGTCCATGCACTAATCCCTTCCCTCACCAATTCAGGGTCTTAACATCATGTCGCCCTATTTACTGATTTTCTCTGATAGTGTATGCCAGTTACCGGATCTGAACTCTTCTGCTGTTCTGAGTGGCCGAGTCCATTTGTTCCACTTGCAATCACTGATTTCCATTTTGCACCTTCCAAACCCTATGTGTCCCAGTTTCCTGATCCCACCAAATTCTGAAGAGAAACACTTTTGACCTGAGCCCCACTAACTTGAGCTTCCCAGGTGACCCTAGTGGTAAAGAATCTACCTGCCAATGTAAGAGACATAAAGAGACATGGGTTTGATCACTGGGTTGGGAAGATCCCCTGGAGGAAGGTATGGCAACCCACTCCAGTATTTTTGTGTGGAGAATCCCCATGGACAGAGGAGCCTGGTGGGCTACAGTCCACAGGGTTGCAAAGAATCAGACACAGCTGAAGGGACTTAGCACACACACACTGCTACACACACATTGGATCTTTGGTTGTAGCTACATAAGCTTCTGTTTATTGCCTTGTTTTTCATCCATAAATTCAAGGCACATACATTTACTGTATGCTTACTCTATTGCTGAGAAAACAGTAATGGATAAAATATTGGTCCTTGCTCAGGAAACCCACTCTCTTGTGAATACTTTTATCTCTTTGCTGCTGAAAACTTCCTTAAGAGTTTACCCTGGTTCCCAGTGACTCTGTCTGTTCTCTGGGACCTGGCCCCATCCCTCTTAGCACCACCCCTCTTCTGCTGTTTAGGTCCTGTACATGAACCATGGGAGCCCACCTTGGAAGCCTGTGCTTGCTGAAAGCAGTAAGTCTCCATGGCTACCCTTGACCTTATAGGGGCATCATCATACCCTGTGTAACTGAAAATTTCCCCACAAATGTGTACACACACACACACACACACACACACACACACACGAGTGTTTTAATGCTTGCTCTATTGTACTATAGGGCTTCCCCAGGGGCTCAGAGAGTAAAGAATCTGCCTGCAAAGCAGGAGACCTGGGTTCAATTCCTGGGTTGGGAAGATCCCCTGGAGAAGGAAATGGCAACCCACTCTAGTATTCTTGCCTAAAAAATCCCATGGACAGAGGAGCCTGGCAGGCTACAGTACATGGGGTTGCAAAGAGTTGGACACGACTGAGCGACTAATACACTAACACACATTGTACATCAGAGAAGACAATGTTAGTGATATCAGTTACCTTTGATTCTAAGACTTCCTGTTTTGGCTGCATGCAATGTTGCATGCCCCCAAACATTTACACTTGCGTTGACTACGTAACTGGGGTCTCTTAGGATTTCCTGGAATATATGGTGACAAGGGCCTACTGGTTCTGTATCTGAATATGAATAGTGGGTGATAACCAGGACATTTTTTTTTCTTTTTTTCCTAATTCCATATGATGGCGTTGAATGTATCAGAGTACATATTCATTGCCTTTGCCTCCTGGGTTGAAACGCTGTGCTTATGCATAATCAGATGAGGAGAAATGGGCCCCATTCTCATTTTGAAACTCAATGCACCTGGAACAAAGAACCCCTGATTCTGCTTACCATCTGCTGGGGGAAGAGAAGGCCTCCCACTGCCCCACTTACCATACTTAAATTGAAGGGTGCACTCCCAGCAGGCAATCGAGAGTGTGAATCCACAGCCCAGGTGTGGATTTCACCCTCACGTGCCCCACATGAATTTGGAGGGGAATTCTTTGACTTGGGGGTTAGAGTGAAATATAATTTCTAAGTAGGAGGACTGGTAAGGAAAAGTCAGTGTTCTGTAAACCATAGAAAAAGATTAAAAAAAATAGATAATAAGTATATGTTTTATTTAATAATGTTCTCAGTAGTTTCAGTCACTTTTCTGTAATTTTCATGATGAATGCAGGCGATACTTTTCTGCATATCCTTAGTATTGAGAAAACAGGCTGGGGAAATAATTTTTTAGTCAAATATGAAACTGTACATGATTCTAATACCTTAGAGGAGATTTCCTTCTGCTTTCCATTGTTCTGCAAATGAAAAGTAAATTATGCTTTGTTAAAAAACTTCCGTTGAATAGTTTTATAGAAAATGTCTCATTCACTTCAATAAATAAATGTACAATATTTTTTGAAAATTGAGACTCAGGCTTTGTAAAATTTAACTACTCCACCAAATTAGTCTCTCTGGTTCTTATTCTGCAATAGAAAATTATACTTTTTAACTTTTAGTTAAGTAGCACTTAAATAAAATGTCTAATTCACTTCTGAGCTTTTGTGAAGCATTAGACCTGAGATACACAAAGGTAGTTAATGTTAGAAAGCTAAAGGATTTTTAATGGTTATGCCTCATTTTACTGAGAGGTACATCTTATTGAGTGACAGCATGGTTGAGTGGCTAGAACACTGCTCTAGAAATTAGGCCCCTTGAAACCTCCTCACAGGACTTCCAATACATCATTCTGTGATTCTTTGCTGGTGCCTTAACCTCTCTGTGCATTTAGTTTTTCATCTATAAAATGGATGTAGTAAATGCTGATGTCTACAAAGCTCTCAAGATATCAAAAAATATCTTTGGAAGAAAGACGAACTGAATATACTAAAATAATTATTTTTGCTTCCAAATGTACAATTGCATCTTAATCAAAATAGTATTCATGCACTACTCAGCATGATATGCTATGAGAAGTCCAGAATCTTCAAAAAGCCTCAAGTCTGGCTTTATTCTTAGAAAAAGAAATGGGGCAATTATGGTTGATACTTCATGTCCTTTTTGGCACTTTATAAACACAGAGCAGTTTCCCCTCTATACTCTTCAGTTTTACACAGCAGAGGAAAAGGAGGAGAGAAGTGTTAATCTGAAAAGCTGTGCACCCTGAAAACTGTACAATAATTGTTGGCCAACCATGGCCAGTTAGCCACTTGGGGTGGGGTAGGGACTTGGCGCTGATTTCCTTGCCAGCAGGGACAGAAGCTGTGTGAGCTGTTTTCCGAAGCAAAGGCCTTCTAGTGGTATGGCTTGGTCAGGCAAATGGTTACGGTGATTGGCTTGAGGAGGTGGAAGAGAAGGTTGACAGTCACTGGGAATAAGTGTTAATTCTTGGAAGAACAGGAAGTAAGGAAAAAGGGGTAGTCATTGATGAAAACTGAAAGTGGGTGTCGTACTGGGCTTTGCAGTCAGACCTTGAGCTTCTTGTAGAGTAGATTCTTGAGGTCCTACTAGTTGAGGTCCAAATCCTTTTTCCATCACTTACTTGACAGTGTGATTTGGGGAAAGATATATTACTCCTCAGATTCTCAATTTCTGCTTTTGTAAGATAGATTGAAAAATACTTTTCTGGATCATTGTGAGTTGAAAAAATAATCTTTGGAAAGAGCTGAGTCTAGTCCCTTCCTGTTATTAGTACTGGAAGGCAAATTATGAGTCAAGGCCAGGAAGACTGATGACCAGCTCCTGAATGTCTACATTTGAACAAACAGACAATCCTAAGAACAAAAGAAGTGGTGGTAGTAGGTAGACCTGAGCCAATAGTGAGGAACGCTACAGAGCCTGGGAAACAGGCTGACTGTGTGAGCTTTGCTGTGCATATGTGGCCAGTTTTACCTTGACCTCAAGAATGAGTTCATGTCTTAGTCACCTTCACATCTCCTGTACCTAGCACAGAACCTGGCACAACATGCAAATAATTATTTAACAAACAAAGAGAACAAAAAATATGATGTACTAAGTGGGATTGCATATCCTCTGACAAAGGCAGAGCCAGAAGAATTCTGGCCTTCCTCATTTCAGTCTTAAAAAGGAATTTAGTTTAATCACTTGGCCCTGGTCTCAGACACAGCTCCAACTTTTTTATATATATTATGAGATTCTCATATTAAGGAGGCTTCCCAGGTGGTGCTAATGGTGAAGAACCCATCAGCAATGCAGGAGACACACAAAATGTGGGTTCCATCTCTGGGTCAGGAATATTCCCTGGAAGAGGGCATGGCAACCCACTCCAGTATTCTTGCCTAGAGAATCCCATGAACAGAGGAGCCTGGTGGGCTACAGTCCATAGGGTCGCAAAGAGTTGGATATGACTATAGTGGCTGAGCACTCACACACACAGATTAAGGACTGATCCCCAAAGTAGCATGCAAATATATGAGGGCATTAGTTAGAATCTTACAGGAAATGCTTGCCTAGGTGTAGTAGAGTGTTAGCTTGTAGACAATGAGTTATTCCAGGGGAGTAATGAATAATTCACCTTCGATTATATAGCTGCTTCTCCCTAGAAATTTGGTATCTTTTAGATTTCTCTATAACTGGTAGGACTAAATTTATAAACACAATTATTCATGTAGTTATATGATATTTTTCAGTATCTTTTACGTGCTATTTCTTATATATGATGTACTTGATTTATGGGCTGGGTTTATCACAGGGATAACAGACGATATCAGAAACGTGTGTGTGCCCAGTTAGCAAGGAGCTCAAGAAATCTTTTGTTGGGCGCAGATAGAATGAATTTGCATCCCATGTGTCTCTGGGAATCTTAGCCCAAATGTCAAGTTATTCAAGGAGAATTTTATATCCTGGTTAAAGCCAAATCAAAAGGAATCATCAGGTATTGAATGGTTCTAGATAAAGGTATAAATCTCTTGTGAATTCCTAGTTATGAGGGGCACATGCAGTCAAGGTTTATCCAAGGGGCATGCAAAACTTGATTCAGATTTTTTTTTAGTATTATAGAGTTCAGCAAAATTAGATTTTTTAAGACCAAATTCCTAAATGAACAAGTTTTGACAGTTGTACAAATTCAGTGGGGAAATTTCTTACTTAAAAATGGTTTATGGTCTTAGATAACACATTTAGAGAAAATCTCCAAGCCAAATATGGATCTTATTTGGAACACATCAAAAAAAGGGCCAACACTGAAGAGACTGGGCCATCCTTGGTGTCCATCAGTTTTCATTTGTTCCTTTGAAGTGAGAAAGGTTTTGGACAGAGAACTATCTACCCAATTAGAGAAATATTTCAAGCATTTTGCAGATTTGGGTGGCCAGGCAATATTGCCCTAGTTTCATAGATGGACCCAGAGTAGTTTTAGTTTGTATTTATGGCTCCTTTGTAATCATCAATTTTAACACATTTCAGAGATTATGTGTGGCCTGACATTCACTGACTTTAGATATCAGACCAAGAGCACCTGCAGGAACCCAGTGCTTTGAAGCAAAGAGCTGATAGCACTGCTGCTGCTGCTAAGTCACCTCAGTCGTGTCCGACTCTGTGTGACCCCATAGACGGCAGCCCACCAGGCTCCCCCGTCCCTGGGATTCTCCAGGCAAGAACACTGGAGTGGGTTGCCGTTTCCTTCTCCAATGCATGAAAGTGAAAAGTGAAAGGGAAGTCGCTCAGTCGTGTCTGACTCCGTGACCCCATGGACTGCAGCCTACCAGGCTCCTCAGTCCATGAGATTTTCTAGGCAAGCGTACTGGAGTGGGGTGCCATTGCCTTCTCCGTCTGATAGCACATCTTATCTCTAATGCCTAATATAGAAGATAGTCATGTTTGTCGAACAGTCAATCACTGTCCTTGACTGTGGTTTTTGCATTGCTTTCTATCATGGTTGCTGCTCCTTGAGAAGACTGGTGTTCATGACTGTCCTCGGAGTCCTGGGTCTGATGCGACCCTTGGTTATCTACCAAAGACACAAGGTGTAACAACCTCAATTCAATAATCATTCATGATTTACTTAATAGGTACCATAGAAATCTAAAAGAGGCAATGCAAAGGACCGTCTTAGGATCCCCAGGAAATAAAGAGCAATATGAAATATAGTCCACATTTTAGAAAAGGCTACCGTTCTAGGGAAAGGAAGAAGGAAAATTTGAGAAAGCATTTAAATCACAATGCTTAATATTCAATAAGAAGAACAGACCATGTGGCATGGGAAGTGTTATTGGAAACCAGGAAGTGGGAGGATGAGAGTGTGACCTGGAGAAACTGGGTCTTGGTCTGGGCATTAATGAGGGCACAGAACTTGGAAAGAATGAAAAGGATAATGTATAGAGGTACAGAGCTGGCCTCCACAGGCCTTAATGTGGGAAACTGGCCTTTTTTTTTCTGTGGAAGAACTCTGAAAGTGACAGTGGCTCAGTTGTGCCTGACTCTTTGTGACCCCATGGACTATGCAGTCCATGGGATGCTCCAGGCTAGAATACTGGAGCGGGTAGCCGTTCCCTTCTCCAGGGGATCTTCCCAGCTCAGGGATCCGCCTGCTTTGCAGACGGATTCTTTACCAGCTGAACTATCAGGGAAGCCCTTGGAAGAACTCTAGTACCCTACAAACATTCCAGACTTGATGCAATCACTTGTATGAGACTTTCCTTTGAAGACAAGAAAGAGATTAGTCATTTGCCGTCAGTGTGGCACACACTGACTAATCTAAAGAGAAGCAGCCGTTATAAACTCACCCAGCTTTTCATGAACAGAGCCCTTCATTCCATGTTTTAGCTGCATTATCAGATTGTCCAACCTTCTCAACAGTGTGGTCCATTGCCCCATCACTCCCCTTTAGGAGGACTAGGTAGCCATATTAATTGACTGTTATACTGTTGATCCCAAAATTATGATTTTCCTCTGGGATTTCCAAAGAAAATCTTTGTCTTAGGTTATTTAGTGATATACGTGCCTGCATGCATGCTAAGTTGCTTCAGTCACATATGACTCTTTGCGAAGCTATGGACTGTAGCCCACCAGGCTCCTCTGTCCATGGGATTCTCCAGGCAAGAGTACTGGCATAGGTTGCTGTGACCTCCTCTGGGGGATCTTCCTGATCCATAGATCAAACCAGCATCTCTTACATCTCCTGCCTTCACAGGTGGGTTCTTTGCCATGAGCACCACCTGGGAAGCCCTTAGTGATATACACATTAACCTAAAGGAGATCAGCCCTGGGTGTTCTTTGGAAGGAATGATGCTGAAGCTGAAACTCCAGTACTTTGGCCACCTCATGAGAAGAGTTGACTCATTGGAAAAGACTCTGATGTTAGGTTGGGATTGGGGGCAGGAGGAGAAGGGGACGACAGAGGATGAGATGGCTGGATGGCTGAGTGAACTCCTGGAGTTGGTGATGGACAGGGAGGCTTGGCGTGCTGTGATTCATGGGGTTGCAAAGAGTAGGACACGACTGAGTGACTGAATTGAGCTGAACTGTAAGAGCCTCAAATATTTCTCACTACCTATTAACTGTGGCCTCTTCAATTAGTTTGACTGAGCAGCAGGAATTCTTAACAGCTTGTCCACTACTTAATGCACCACAACAGGGCATCAGGACAACAGGACAGAGAATCTAGAAGGTAGAATAATGTTACATTATTTCGAGGACTCCAAAACAACATAGTTTTGATTGCCCCAAAGAACTGTAAGTTCATAAGAATAAATAAGTCAAATGTGTTGTTGTTGTTGTTTAGTCCCTAAGTTGTGTCCAGTTCTTTTGCAAGTCCATAGACTGTAGCCCACCAGGCTCCTCTGTCCATGGGATTTCTGAGGCAAGAATTTGAGTGGGTTGCCATTGCCTTCTCTAGGGGATCTTCCCAACCCAGGACTCAGACCCATGTCTCCTGGATTAGCAGGTAGATTCTTTACCACTGAGCCATAAGGGAAGCCACAAATGTGGTGACACACACTTAAATCAAGTATTTGCGCCAGCTATAGACATAAATTACTTTTCAGGTTTTATTACAAAGCTATCCCTAAACTGGGCTTCCCTATTTACCACAAAGCTTTCCCTAAACAGGGTTAGGAAGATCCCTTGGAGGAGGAAATGGCACCCCACTCCAGTATTCCTGCCTGGAAAATCCCATGGACAGAGGAACCTGGCAGTTTATGGTCCATCGGGTCACAAAAGAGTCGTAAACAACTTAGCCACTAAACAACAACAGCTCTGTTTTTCTGCTTCCTTTATGATTCACACATTTTCCCTACATTTCTTTGTAAGTATTTTAAGGGTCTGTATGTGTGTACTTGTGTTCCTTTGGGTATGTGTTTGTGTGCACTGCTTTCTTGACTAGCCTATAAACTCCTTGAGGGTAAAACTTAAACATCTTTTGAAATCACTCATAGAACCTATCAGATGGATTTAGGTTCTAGTAAGAGCATAAATGTAGCCTAGCTTAATTCATAGAGAATTTGCTTCTGATTCCCCAGTTTATTACATCTACCACTCAAAAGATTTCCCTCAAAAGCTTTCTATTTCTTTCTCATTTTTCATTTCATGCTCAATATATGTGTATAACACCAGTCAATTTCATCGTACTTCTTTTTATTTCCTTGTGTTGCTGCTGCTGCTGCTAAGTCGCTTCAGTCGTGTCCGACTCTGTGCGACCCCGTAGATGGCAGTCTATCAGGCTCCTCCATCCCTGGGTTTCTCCAGGCAAGAACACTGGAGTGGGTAGCCATTTGGAGCCATTTTAATAGTATTTGTTTCAAGTGAAGGTCTGTTATTCAAAGTAAACACACAAAACTTGGCTAGAGAAAACTATTTGAATAATATTCATATCACAGTAAAACCTTGAAAATGTAAATATGAAATACAATATCCAGGGTTAGTAATGTATTCACACACTTTATTGAGTGCTTTTGGGATAGAATATAGCTAATCATAGAAGAACCATCATCTATACTCCATATAAACATCTTTCATCTGAGGAACTTGAAGAATTTTCACTGAAGATAGTTATAATGTATATTCATAATAACTATTCTTTTCTCAACTTTTAATGTCAAGACAGAGATGGATCAAACGTGCAGTTAAGTTTTTGTCTAAAGACTCCACATTATTTTTTTAAATTTTAAAGTACAGGTAGGGTACATGGGAAGGCACACTCTCTTTATGGGTCAATACGGAAATTCAACTCTTTCTCCATTCCTGCTAGCTAGTTACTCAGTGCAATTAGAGTTTTGTTATTCACCTTTACAGCCCCAGTGGAGAAGCCAAGAGGATGTTTCTTCCTTCCAGGAAAGCTGTCGTGAGTGCCAAAGCATTATGTAACTATTAGATCATTGATGTTAAGGATTGTAGACTTATGAGCTAGGTGTAGTGGAGTGTTTTGAATTCTAAGGGAGGTGCTGTTCATCTCACTGAAGATGACAGATCGCTTGGAGAGAGCTTATTGAGTGACAATCTTTTAGGAAGAGCACTGAACTTAGAGTTCACGGACTGGAATTTGGAACTTTTGCTCTGAGTTGTGCTATAAGCTAGCCATGTGACTTAGGCAATGATAAGGATTATAAAAGTAAAAGTAATATTAATAAATAAATAATAAAGTAATAAAAGCTACACATTATGAAGTGGTTTTCATTCACCAGGTACTTTGTATCTGTCATTCTAATCCTCACTAGGCCACCAACTGGTAGGTATTATTTTCTTTGTATCACAGATGGAGAAGTAGAGTCTAAGAGGTTCAATAACTTTCTAAAGGTCAATTGAAGAGCTGGGATTTAAAAATAAGGTATATTTAAGGCCAAAGTTCAGGCTTTTTCTGTTAGACTATGATGCCAATAAAGCATCTCTAAGTCACCACGTTTTAAGCTTTTACTATAATCCAGTGCTTAGCATATATTCATTTAATCTATAGAAAAGTATAAAAATGCTATAAGGCTGGTATCATTTTACAGATTTGTAAACTGAAAATGAGAAGAAAACTGCTTGCTCAAATTTATAAATTTAGTACATGGCAGAGATGAGCCTATTAAAAAAAATCTCCAATTTTGTTGCTTTTGTAAACTACATTTCCTTTCTTTAACCTGTAGTGTCACACTTGACATTTATAAGTCTCCTAGGGGTGGTAATGAAGGCTAGTATTTTATCTTCCATTTTAAAGACAAGGAAAGAGACTCTTGAGGGTATTGCTCTGGGTTTCCCTGCCTGCTAGTTTCTCTTCTATATTCCCTGGGTGCTCCTCTTGAGGTTGAAGGCATGTCTCCAACCCTCTTCTCTATTTTAACTTTGCCCACTGTATCTCCCAAGGGAGTTCTTCTAGTCCCATTTTACTGCATGCATTGATGACTCCATATTGATGACTTATTAAACCTCTACTTTTATGACTCTTAAATTGATCACCTTCAAATCTCTACATGGATAACTACTTCTAAGTTTGGGTCATCCACTCAGCAAATCCACTTGAATGTCTTTAAGGGATTTCAAGCTTAACAAGAGCAAGGACAAATTATTATTTTTTCAAACATCTGTTCAAACCAAGACTTCCACACTCTTCCCTGGATCAGTAAAAAGCACCGCCTCTATCTAATTGCCCTGAGTAGAAGACTACTGCAGTCCCACAGTAAGAGAATGAGAATTTGATCAAGCATAAAGTACTGCTATGGTACAACGGTACAGCTATGGAAAGTTGAGGATGGCTTGCATGTGGAAAATGAAGAAAAGGGAAGAAGTGAGGATGGACAGAAAGTGAAGAGGAACTAAAAAAAGCCTCTTGATGAAAATGAAAGAGGAGAGTGAAAATGTTGGCTTAAAGCTCAACATTCAGAAAACGAAGATCATGGCATCTGGTCCCATCACTTCATGGGAAATAGATGAGGAAACAGTG
>SJYA01000623.1:2260503-2280344 GCA_006410615.1 Neotragus moschatus | reverse complement strand
GAATGAAAACTGACCTTTTCCAGTCCTGTGGCCACTGCTGAGTTTTCCAAATTTGCTGGCATATTGAGTGCAGCACTTTCACCACATTATCTTTTAGTATTTGAAATAGCTCCACTGGAATTCCATCACCTCCACTAGCTTTGTTTGTAGTGATGCTTCCTAAGGCCCACCTGACTTCATATTCCAGGATTCTCATGTTTTTAACTGTTCAAGGCTATGAGTTTTCCAGCAGTCATGTATGGATGTGAGAGTTGGATGGTGAAGAAAGCTGAGCGCTGAAGAATTGATGCTTTTGAGCTGTAGTATTGGAGAAGACTCTTGAAGAGTCCCTTGGACTGCAAGGAGATCCAACCAGTCTATTCTAAAGGAGATCAGCCCTGGGTGTTCTTTGGAAGGAATGATGCTAAAGCTGAAACTCCAATACTTTGGCCACCTCATGTGAAGAGTTGACTCATTGGAAAAGACTCTGATGCTGGGAGGGATTGGGGGCAGGAGGAGAAGGGGACAACAGAGGATGAGATGGCTGGATGGCATCACCGACTCAATGGATGTGAGTTTGAGTGAACTCCAGGAGTTGGTGATGGACAGGGAGGCCTGGTGTGCTGTGGTTCATGGGGTCCCAAAGAGTCGGACATGACTGAGCAACTGAAATGAACTGAACACATGTAACAGGAGTTGGATAGTGAGTAGCTTTTGTGTAGTGTTTATTTTAAAAAGATCCTTTCAGATAGTTTGTCCATTAGAGATGAGTTTACTAAAAAAAAAAAGTAAAAGAAATTTCCTTTAAATTTTTTTCAGTGCAAGGTCAAAATTGCAATTAGAACATCAATGTGATTATTGAAAATCGTTGTAGCTGATGTGGTTTTTCCTGAACGTTCTAAGATTAAAATTCATGAAAAATATTCTTGGTAGCAGGTCAATATTTGTTAAGGATTAACATATATTTTTATTTTTGGACCCACCATGTGGCATGTAGGATCCTCATTCCTTGATCAGGGATTGAACCTGTGCTCCCTGCAGGGGAAAGAGTGGAGTCCTAACCACTGGATTTCCAAGGAATTCTCAAATTAACATCACATTTGAGAGTAGTTTTATAAGTAAAACTTAGGTCATTATAAAACATGTGAGATATGTTTTAATAATAATAGCCATACTTATTAAACAACTTTTCTATGTCAAGTGTTTTACATAAATTGTGTTATTATCTCATTTATTCCTCAGAGAAATCCCTTTCAAGGATGAGGACCAGAAAGTTAAGGATTTTGTTCAGATTTGGTAAGTGGAAGATGCAGCTCGGAAGCCCTGCTTGCATATGCTGAATTCTTGCTCTGTATCTGTTGATATTGTTCATTTTCCTTCACTTTTCCTGCCACCAGGGGGACCCAGATGATAGAGAGCCAAGTGAAAGCTCCAGCCAAGGGTCTACTCTATTCTGAATATTGTGTGTATGTACTCAGTCAGTACTCTTTGAGACCCCAAGGTGCAGCCCACCATGCTCCTCTGTCCATAAACTTTTTCCAAACAAGAATACTGGAGTGAGTTGCCATTTCCTACTCCAGGGGATCTTTCCGACCCAGGAATTGAACCCTGCGTCTCCTGCATTGGCAGGTGGATTCTTTACCACTGAGTCACCTGGGAAGCTATTGCTGATACCCTAAATCCTTTCTATCTTTCCCTCTCAGTAAATAACACATCCAGAAAGGAATTTTTAGGCTCACTCTTCTTCTTCCTTATAAGTCTTTCTTTTTGTTCTAGCAAATTCTAAATGCTAGAGAGCCTCTTCCTTTAGTATAGGTTGCTCAAGGTGGTAAAATCAACTAGTGCCACGAATTCTTCCTTTTCTTTCTTTCCTTCTCATCCTCTGTCTTTGTCAACACTGACTGGCATGTAATAAGTGCTCAATAAATGGCAGCTATTGTGCAGTGGTAAGGATTCCCCCTGCCAATGCAGGAGACGCAGGAGACTTGGGTTTGATCCCTGGATTGGGAAGATCCCCTAGAATAGGAAATGATAACCCACTGCAGTATTCCTGCCTGGAAAATCCCATGGACAGGGAAACCTGGTGGGCTACAGTCCATGGAGTCACAAAGAATCAGACACGACTGAGCTACCGAGCACCTCGCTACTTTCCAGGTTCTGGGGCTCCGCCCTGAAGGGATTTTTGGTACTAACAATAATCACAGCTAATATTTACTACACACTATGTACTAGAATCTCTTTCAAGCACTTTAAATGCATGTGCTGTTATTATGTCTGTCTTTATCAAGCAAGGAAAAGGTGAAGTTCAGCAAGTATATTACCTAAGGTAACACTGATAACTGGTTGGCAGTGATAGTTCTGGAGCTCAAGTTTTCTGACTTCCAGTCCTCTGCTGACTCACGTGATGGTTGTAGAAATGTATTGCTCAAATTTCCTTCAAGAGAATATGCTATACAATAGACCAGTTAGACCTAATTGATATCTATAGGACATTTCACCCCAAAACAATGAATTTCACNATTATAATAGCCAGGACATGGAACCAACCAGTCTATTCTAAAGGAGATCAGCCCTGGGTGTTCTTTGGAAGGAATGATGCTAAAGCTGAAACTCCAATACTTTGGCCACCTTATGTGAAGAGTTGACTCATTGGAAAAGACTCTGATGCTGGGAGGGATTGGGGGCAGGAGGAAAAGGGGACAACAGAGGATGAGATGGCTGGATGGCATCACTGACTCGATGGGCATGAGTCTGAGTGAACTCTGGGAGTTGGTGATGGACAGGGAGGCTTGGCGTACTGCGAATCATGGGGTCGCAAAGAGTCAGAGACAACTAAGCAACTGAACTGAACTGAATAATGGACAAATTTTCTCTTTATAAAGTGGGAATATTAATAATAATTTCCTTATGGTTTTGAGGATTAAACATTAAAGATGAAGTACTTAGTAAAGTATCTGACATATAGGAAGGCTCCTGCAGTGCTGGACTTTCCTATTAAAGGCACCTTGTTCCTATGGTAAAGTAATGGGAAGAAAATTCTTCATATCTCAAATCCTATTGGGTCTGGCCCTGTGACAAACAATGATAAAGAAACTTGCTACTGCTACTGCTGCTAAGTCACTTCGATCAAGTCCGACTCTGTGCTACCCCATAGATGGCAGCCCACCAGGCTCCCCCATCCCTGGGATTCTTGGAGAACATTAAATGTAACTGGGAAAGAGTGCAGGTTCAAAAGTGACCGATAGTTCATCAAGTATTGTTTTCATCCATACAGACCTTCTGCATATAGTCCATGCATGCTGTGCAGTGTGCAAGTTCAAGAATGCCATTGATTTAGACTGTGATATAAAGGGCATCCCCATGTAGTGCAATGAATTGGCCTTATTACATGTTTTCTGATTTATTTGGTCCAACAGGGTGCAAAAACAGTTTACTTAACATGATCTGAAATGTCATGATTCTTGGTTGCCTTTTATCACCAAGGTTTTTTCAATTCCATGCCATCTTACCTTTAAAAGTACAAGAATTCTTGTCCCACTTCAAATCTCTACATACTAAAGTGAAAGTGAAGTCGCTCAGTCATGTCCAACTCTTTGTGACCCCATGGACTGTAGCCCACCAGGCTTCTCCACCCATGGAATTTTCCAGGTACAAGTACTGGGAGTGGGTTGCCATTTCCTTCCCCAGAGGATCTTCCCTACCCAGGGACTGAACCCTGGTCTCCCGCATTGCAGGCAGACGCTTTACCATCTGAGCCACCAGCGAATCCTACATACTAAATGCCATGCAATGAAATCTCAGTGGCTCTGTTTTCCGTTCTTCAGGAGTTATGTAGGGACTCTACTTCCCAGGTGACTCAGTGGTAAAAAAAAATCCACCTGCCAAAGCAAGAAATGCAGAGAACACCTGCTTGATCCCTGAGTTGGGAAGATTCCTTGAAGGAGGAAATGGCAGTCCACTACAATATTCTTGCCTAGGAGGTCCTGTGGACAGAAGAGCCTGATGGGCCACTGTCCATAGACTCACAAAGAGTCAGACAAGACTGAGTGACTGAGCAAATATGCACAGTGACTCCATTTAATTAATTAAAAGGCAGGACATGTCTGACATCGGAACAGAATATTTGGTGAAAGATATGTCATGGAATCCTGTATGTGGGGTCATTACTACCGTGAACGGCAGAGGAGTTGGATGACTCTCATTTATCCTGCTTTCTCAGTGCCCTGCATTACATATGCCGGTTACAGGTGCTCAATAAATATGCACTACATGATTGAACATCTGACTCCCAATCCTACTTTGTATGAGCAAGATAGGACTGGCACTTCCGAGGCAGTCCTGACATGAGAAATCTCATGGCGGTGGAAGGGAAAACAGCTGCGCTGAGTTGGCTGCACAGAAGATAAAGCACCATTGTGACATTGGTCCTGGACTAATTTGAGACACCGACTGTGCAATTCAGCATTAGACAATCTAATCCCGAGCAGTTGCAATTTCATGCCAGATGTTTTTAGGCCACACATGGAGTCTGAGAGTTGTTAGATTCCAAGTCCCCAGTGGCACAAATAGGTCTCGACACATCATTTGAAGTTTGTGAGTAAGAAGGGTCAGCTCTGTCCTGAACTTGCTTATACTCTTAGCCTGTTTGATTTTTATAGCTCTGCTGGCATTGTATCCTCTTGATTTTTACCTTCTTAAGCTTCACAGTCCAAATACTCTCTTGTGAAGGCTCCGGCATAAAAATCACTGTCCTTAATTACTTCTTTGACTTCTTTGACTGTCTTTGACTCTTAGTAGGCATAGGAGAAGGCAATGGCACCCCACTCCAGTACTCTTGCCTGGAAAATCCCATGGACGGAGGAGCCTGGTGGGCTGCAGTCCATGGGGTCGCTAAGAGTCAGACAGGACTGAGCGACTTCATTTTCACTTTTCACTTTCATGCATTGGAGAAGGAAATGGCAACCCACTCCAGTGTTCTTGCCTGGAGAATCCCAGGGACGGGGGAGCCTGGTGGGCTGCTATCTCTGGGGTTGCACAGAGTCGGACACGACTGAAGTGACGCAGCAGCAGCAGCAGCAGCAGGCATAGGATGCACATGTGTTATAGATCATGTGGGACATTGGCCTGATCCTGCTCAATTGCAATGTTAGTGATGGAATTAAAAATACACATATTCCTTCTTTTATTTCTGCCTGTCTTCTTTCTAATACAATTGTCTATCTATAAAATTTATAAATAAGCAAAAAATGGAACTTTATTACAGTGAAAGCTCGTTATTTCCCATCTCCACTAAGAAACCCATTTATTCTTTGGCAGGGAGTGTATGGGATTATTTCAGAGCTTGTTAAAACAGTGGAGTCAATTTGGCAGTTTCTCTAGGTGACGTCTGTGCATCCCCCCCACCAACCACCCCATTCCTCCCTAACTGAGGAAAAACTTCAGTATCCAATGGGCTTCTCCCATTACAGTAACCCAGCTCTATATTTAGAGAAAGATCTTTTGCAGGAGAGGTTAATCAAACTACTTAAGGCAAATTCACAATAGTTAAAATAGGTCATTAGGAATTCATTCAGGTGTGGCTCCTGTAAATTGACTTCCAAATTTGCAAGGGAAAAGGGGAATGCTTAGTTTTAAGGACAAGACCTATTTAAAAATAATGTTACCTATTAAGAAGGATTATAGTCTACGAAAAGCTGTCAAATCTCAAAAAAAATCGATTTCTGTTTGAAAATCTTAATAAAAAATTTAGAGACTAACTGGAATAAGCCTGGATAACTAAATTTTGTTCAAGGAGAAAAGGATAGCACTATTACTGTTAAGAGTATATGTCTCTTGAGGGTAGAAGATACATCTTGGTCAACATTCCAGCCACTTTTAAGTACCTTATATAATCTGGCACATGAAAAATATTTAGTAAGTTGGTTTTGAGTGAAATTGGATGTTTGGACTTGGTTCTTTGTATTTTATTTCAGAGAATATACAAAGAGTAAGATACAAAGAAAAAGTGTAGCTTTCCTTTCTAGACCATTTGCGGGTCATATGAAAGTGAAAGTCACTCAGTAGTATCTGGCTCTTTGCCGAGCCCATCTACTGTAGTCCATGGAATTGTCCAGGCCAGAATACTGGAGTGGGTAGCCTTTCCCTTTTCCAGGGGATCTTCCCAACCCAGGGATTGAATCCAGGTCTCCCACATTGCAGGCTGATTCTTTACCAGCTGAGCCACAAGGGAAGCCCAAGAATACTGGAGTGAGTAGCCTATTCCTTCTCCAGCAGATCTTCCCGACCCAGGAATTGAACCAGGATCTCCTGCATTGCAGGTGGATTTTTTGCCAACTGAGCTATCCAGGGGCCATATTGTATATGGGAAATATTGGAAACTTGAGATGCAAGAGTCTAACTTGGCACTGCCGTTTACCAGCTGTGTGTCTTTGGTTGATAACCTCCACCAAACTTCAATTTGCCTTAACTTCATACTCAGGCCATGGAAGCTAAATGCCTAAAATATGATCATTTGGGTATTTATTTTGCTGTTATCGAGGTCTAATTCTTACCCGTGTTGGTTACCAAAATAAAGGTATCGATTCATTTCTACATTTGGAAATTAATTCAACTAAATTCATAAATTCTATAAAGTCTACTAAATTTTCTATCAAGCAGCTAACCCAACCTCCAATTTTCTCAGCCCAGGGAGATCTTCTCTAACTGCATCAAACAGATCCACTCTGAATATCTGGAGTTTTGAAAACTTACTTTGAGAACTTGTAAAATTAGAGCAGAGTAAAGATACAAATGACTGTCCTTGCTATACCCAGTTGAAGTTTATAGTATTCTAATCACACTGGACCTGAACCTTTGATGAGCTGAAGTAGTTAAACTATTGGTGGGAGCAAATCATTACCCATGGGAGATGAATTTGCCCTTTTAGGATGTGGATTAGAGCCATGAAAAAGTAAATTTACTTAATAATGGAAAAGTGAAAGGTATGTTGTCTCCAGAAAGTTGCATATTCACACAAAATCAGGCCTGATACTGTTTGTTTTATTGTGATCATTTTACAATCGCTTGTTTTAATGGAATATTCAGATCTATATAAGGAGAATGGAAGGGTGGCCTCATGATGGATGGGAACAGATAGAAACAGAAGAGTGAAGACCTTCCTCTGGGAAGGGGGCTGTATTGTTCCATCCAGAGTCTTGTGATATTATTCAGTAGGAGCAGGCTGTGGGGTCAGTCTGAAGAAATCATAGACTTGAGGAGGGAGGAAACCATGTACTGTAGTTGACAGACAAAGGAATGTAGTTGGGGTGGGATTTCACCCTTCCTTATTTAAAAATAGAGTAATTGCTCTTTTTCACTAAAGGACAGTTGATTTAAAAATAGAGGAATTACCCTTGACAACTTCTCCCACCAATTTCAAAGGGATGGGAATCCAGACCTCATTCTACCAGGAGAGGAAGCAATTTTGGAGCCGTTATACTTCTATGTCAAATCAGAAAGTAAACTCTAAGGTTCCTTCCAGTATTAATAACACTATGAGTACCCCAAGAGACTATATGTAGCCTGGGACCAGGAAAAGGCCATTCTGCCAGCATCATTTGGGAAAGGCACAGCTGACTTTGGAAGCTGCTCCTGCCAGCAAAGCCTGCTCCTAAGATAATTCTTACCATTCACTATTAAAAAGCAAGAGACTGGGGGATTTAAACCATTGTGATTTGCCTCTTACAGGATATATGATGCTTATTGATTGCTAAAATTCTACTATAGAGTATTAAACGTGTGTGTACACATTGGAAAGTTGATGTCAACTAATGAAGAACTTCAATGGAAAGAGTTCATTATGTTTAATATTAGACCTCAAGTCAAGAGGAATGTGAAGTGGCTACAGGTCCAAGGTGTGCTAGGCACTGAAATCTAGGCCTTTGGGGCCAAGCATGTGTCAGAAATGTGGGGCAGTTCTAATTAGACAATGCTGCTACATATGTTGGTGAAGAACCCAGACTCGGAATTCACATAGAACTAGAATCAAGATTAACATCTAAATCTGAGAGTAGAAGCACCTTCCTCATAGTATTGCCATGAAGAGTCAACGTAAGTGAATGCTAAATATTTAATTAACACATAACAAGGCCCAGGACTTGATCAATGCCAGTTATAAGACTGACTCCCTTGCTGACTAATTTCTGTTTTGTAGGGTGATCCAGGGGATTCACTTGGGGAGGGGGCTGGGACTGCCAGAGTATGGGGGGAACGCTTGAGGAACTGAAATAACACTTGCTTACTAAACAGAACAGAGGAAATTTAGTACCTATGAGAGCACACAGGCTGGGTGAATATTCATAAGATTGAAAGAAATTAAGTTAGATAAAATGCTTAGCACAATGCCTGTCATGTAATAAGTACTCAGTTAATACTAGTATTATTAATATTCATGTGTTATTTGCTCAGTCACGTCTGACTCTTTGCAACCCTATGGACAGTAGCCCACCAGACTCTTCTGTCCATGGGATTTTCCAGGCAAGAGTGCTGGAGCGCATTGCCATTCCCTTTTCCGATTATTATTAGTATTACCACCTTATTTCCTCTTGTTCATCTATTGCTCCTCTTCCTCCTTATTCTTCTCTTTGCCATCCTTTTCCTCCCTTCTTATTACATTGCTTAATCCAAACAAAATACATGTCCTACAACTTCAAATGTAAAACTTGTTTGCCACCCAATCTTTGGACCATTCTTAAAGGTGCTTCCCAAACGTTCTCACAACTCTTGTTATCTTGGTGATTTTTCTGTTCATGAAGTAGCTAAGTCCAAATAGCTTAGTATTTATATCCTCACATAATACTTGCGGCTTCCCTGGTGGCTTAGATGATAAAGAATCTGCCTGCCATGAAGGAGACCTGGGTTTGATCCCTGAAAAGATCCCTTGGAGAAGGGAATGGCAATCCACTCCAGTATTCCTGCCTGGAGAATTCCATGGACAGAGGAGCCTGGTGAGCTGCAGTTCACGGGGTTGCAGAGTCGTACATGTGTTAGTGAACGACTAACACACTAACATAATACTTGAAAAAAAGCAATGCACAGAAATTGAAACCCAGAGTCATTTTTATTTGATTCTTAAATAACCACAATTACTTATTAAGGAAATATGTGTACCTGGTGGATACCTTACAACTTTTTAAAGTCTGGATCCAGGTTGGATATCTCCTCCCCCATTTCTTATTCCATCATGAATTTTTGTGTGTCACTTAGTTTATGCTTATGTTTTGCACAGCAATCATCAAAAACCTAACCCAACTTTGCAAATATTCTATGTCATTGAAAGGAATGTAGCAAGGCTTAAGTTGAAATGATGCTAGTAGTTCAAGGGAGGTCTGAGAAATATGGATGTGTGTCCCTTGAAATTTTAAAATAACCCTGTGCCCTGTGAATTTGCTGCAGTTATTCCTTGGTGGCTTGGCACACAGTTTGGAAACCAGAGGATTAACTAGATAGACTTTTAGGAATAACAAATACTAATAGTTTGGGTTAGTTAAAGACTAATGCAGTCACAACTCAAGTGATGTAGTGGGCATAAACTCTTATGATTGTGCTTTGACTGTAGGACTCCTGGGATGAATGGTGGTTTGGCTGACTGCCAGTGAATCAAAGCTTGCCCAAGCTTATCTGATTTGTTAATTTTGAACTTTCAAGAGAAATGAGAACACGTTGAAAGGAAAAGCACACCCCTTGCTTTTAGTCATTCTAATGGCCTTTGTCCACTTCCTGAAACTTAATTATTTGCTCAGAGGTACGCTGTGTTGTGCTAGTTTTTCATGGAATTGATGTTCAAGTTATTGATTAATAAAATTAATATATTTGTTTCTAAAGTTGGATTTTTCTATCTCTGATCCTTCACTGGATTTTTTGGACTGCATTTAGATCTGTACTTGGGGGTGTGTTGTTGGCTTATCTTCTGTTTTGGAGGAGAGAACATTGTTTTTGGTAGAATTATGGAATCTCAAAAAAGAAGTAATTTTTAAGTAACCTGCTACCACTACCTTCACATTTTGAAGAGGAGAGACTTGCCCAGGTACACTCCTCACTGTGGTTCTAGCCTCCTACAACGGTCTATCTGACCATCCTTTTCTACCCAGTGCCAGCTTAAAGGATCCCCTCTTCCACTGATGGCATTTCAAGGTATCAGGGCATGTCATTGTAAATGATCTCTTCTGGATTCTTAGTCACTGCTTCCTGATGAACCGGTGCTGACCTAAATCCTACACATAGCAACATCTAATCACAGCTTCTAACATCACACTGAAATGTTACAAGGTTTGGAGAAGTTTCTTTCTAGTATTTTTAGTTTCTTACAGTCATTTTCTTAAATAAGTTGTTTCTAGTCTATTTAGCATTACAAACCTTTGTAACTAAATGGAAAGTGATGACCCTGTTCTGAACATGCACACATACATACAGGCATATTTTAGGGGATTCTGTAGACCCTCTGAACTATCAACTCTGGGTTAAGAAACTCTGAGTCAGGTAATAGAAAGCTTTTAAAGTATTACTTTCTTAACAAAATATTTATTTTGCTCTGCTTTTTCTTTGCTAATATATGTAAATCTCATATCTTTAGCTTTTAACTTGTTTTAGTTTTTGCTTCTTTTCCAAATAAAAGGAAGAGTAAAGATTGTTAATAGTTTGTTTCTGAGATTATGACAAATCATAGGCAAAGTTTCCTTTGAAATGAGAGATAGTTTGCTAATAGTTTCCAAATCCATATGTCTTCATGGAGGTGCAGAATGGGCTTTTAAAAACAGACATGCCTACCCTGTATCTACTTTAGCCCCATCTGAAGATCCAGCCCCCTCATCCTGATGGAGGAGGCAATTTTTCATATGTAACGATGATATTGATACAGAAGACGCATGAACCACTGAAAATTCGAAATCCTCATTTTCTAGGTATATTACCTCAAGGCTATAGAGGTGCCAAAATTAGTGACATAACTGAGAATTTATTGTAAAACTCCTGGTTCCCTGAATCCAATATAATTTTTTAAACAATATTTTTATTAGAAAACATTACAACAATACAGAAAGCTCTAGGGAGCAATGAAATTAAGAAAAAAGTCAGCTTGATCAAATGGTAACACATTGTCGTAGATGTTTATGATTAAAAAAAGTATAGGAAGACCAGCTTATTTTGATTTCTGGTTTCACCATATTTCCTTAATTCCTGTGACTTTCTTCTGTATTAATATATATTTTTATGATATTTTCCAGTTTCTTTAACCATTCTGTTTGATTTTGTTTTAGATATGCCTAATAAGCTATGCGGTGCTATTGTATTTTCAGTCTGTTCTGGTATTCTCTCTTTTCCATTTTTATTTATTGAGAATGCTGTTATATTTGGGCCTATTTCTATAATCCTATTTTGGATTTCTGTTTGTGTTTTCCTTTTTGTAAAAATTAACTTTGGATTGATCAGGTTTTTAGCAGCCACTGAATACCTTCTCTCCCTCTTCTCAACACACACACAGTAGTTATTATTTATGGTAGTTTTTAACTTGCTTTAAAAAAAATGTGTGAACATGCAAATATTGCTTTAAAGACTATCACTGATTACATTTATTCACATATTTTTATCAGTTTCTGGTCTCACCGTTGTTCGTTGATTTCTGCAACTTCTGTGCTAATTTGGCAATTTCCTGATGTATTAAATATATTCTTTTAAGATCTTTTAGGGAAAGAATGTGAGTAGTAAGTTCCTTTTGTTTGTGCATATATGTAAGTACTTCCATTTTTCTTTTCTTCCTGAACAATAGATTAAGTGAGTAAAAACTGATAAATTGACAGAAATTTTCCTTGAGGGCTTTTAAAATATTTGTTCATTCTTTTCTGACATTTATTTACTACTGACAAGTTTAACCTCAGTATAATTATCATGGCAATCTCAGTTTTTTTCCCTACTAAGTTTCATTTTTCTTTAATATCTTTAATGTTCAATGCCCTTACAGGTTTGATAAGATGTTGTTTGGCTAGGTTTACATTTATTTATCTTGCTCAATACCCAGAAAAATACTCAAATGTAAGTATTCATGTCTTCTTTAGTTTTTACAGAATTCATAGTTATTAATTTTTCAAGTAATACTTTTTTATAATATTTCCATTTTATTTCTGGTTTATGCAGCATTTAGTAGGCATAAATTAGATCTTGTCATCTATTGTTTATGTCTTGAAGCTAATATTTCATGATAAAAATGCCTTTTTTCTCTATATGCTTCAATCTGGGTAAAATTTTTCAGTTCAGTGTTCCAGTTTTCTAATTGTTTCTTCAACTATTTTTCAGTCCAGACTTTACCACACTATTAATTTTTTTTGCTGTAAAATTTTTTTTCCTTCCAAGACTTCTAATTGATTCTTTTTCATATCTATTTTCCTTTTACATCTCTTTTAAAAATAACATTTATTTTTAAGCAAATCTTTTTCTTCATTTATCTCACTGAGCATCCTCAAAATCCATGCTCTATATAATTGATTTCTTTAGAATGTTACTATTCTGAATATTTATTTTGTTAGCTATCTATCTTCCCACTGTGTTTCTTAACGAGTTTTGTAATTTTTTGGTTTAATGACTCATTTTGAGAGAGAGATTTTATCATTTTTGTTGTTGGGTTTTAATTCTTTCTTTTTTTCTTCTATCTGCATTCCTGCCTGCATTCCTATTCATGTGCGTGCGTGTGTGTGTGTGTGTGTGTGTGTATGTGTGTGTGTGTGACTGCTACCTCTACCTCTTTCCAGATTGCTATTTCTGGTTTACATTCTATAGAGATGCTGGAAATCTCAAAGATGCATTCATTTAACCAATTACCGGCTTGGTTAAAAAATATATTGCTGTCATGCTGGTTAGGCTAAGTAAGCTAAGCTAAGTCACTTCAGTCGTGTCTGACTCTGTGTGACCCCATAGACAGCAGCCCACCAGGCTCTCTTGTCCCTGAGATTCTCCAGGCAAGAACATTGGAGTGGGTTGCCATTTCTTTCTCCAATGCATGAAAGCGAAAAGTGAAAGTGAAGTCGCTTAGTCCTATTCTAGTCTTAGCGACCCCATGGACTGCAGCCTACCAGGCTCCTCCATCCATGGGATTTTCCAGGCAAGAGTACCGGAGTGGGGTGCCATTGCCTTCTCTGGTCATGCTGGTTAGCAATATATTTTTGCTTGTGATGGTATACTATGCTACGTTGTTATCTTTGTTTGGATGTGTTTCGAAGTTTTGGCTGCACAGTGCGGTATGTGGGATCTTAGTTCCCTGACCAGGGATAGAACCCTCACTCCCTGCAGTGGAACCATGGAATTTTAAGCACTGAACTGCCAGGGAAGTCCCTATGTTATCTTTTGTTTTAAGCCATCTTTATAGAACATACTAGCAAGTTTTGCTTTCTGCCATCAAGCAATAAACCAGTCAGGCTCTTCTGTCCATGAGATTTCCCAGACAAGAATATTGGAGTCAGCTGCCATTTCCTCTTCCAGGGGATCTTCCTGAACCAGGAATTGAGCCTCTATCTCCTGTGTCTCCAGCAATGCAGGCAGTTATTTTACCCACTGAGCCCCCTGGGAAGCCCAATATCTATATGTAATCATACACAAATATTAGTCTGAATTTTAAAAGCATAGAAATAATTCCAGTAATGTTCTTAAAAAGCACAAAAAAATTGAATGTCATATAGGTAGGACTTAAAGATGTTTCTTCTAGAACTGAAGACTAACAAAGCTGCCCCATTTCATCCCTTTCAGGGAATTGGTCAGACTTACCACATTCAGGAAAATCTGTATGACCTTTATTTGGATTTTTTTTTTTTTTTTTGGTGAATGTACTTTTTTTTTTTTTCTGGAGAGAATTTATATGTTTGTTTGTAGCAAAATACATATTTCTGTGATGAAGCTGATCTGATGGAACCTATGGCATGTCTCTGATGTGTTATAATTCCACTAGACTCTGAATTCCTTGAATGATTAGACCCTCAGCATGGCACAGAGTCAAGTACATGCTTAGGCCCTTCTCCCATGGTTCATAGCCCCATTTTTTTTTCTTGTGGTTTACCCCACTAACCCTTTCATTTGAATTATAACCACCATTGTGGAGTCGTCAATAATCTTCCAGACTATGTTAGAAACCTTTTATACATTCACACTTAGCACCCTGTACAGTGTATCAGGCACTATTTTTTGTAATCCCACAAACATTCCCCCTCACCCCCTCCACCCCCGGGTTTCCCTGGTAGCTCAGCTGGTAAAGAATCTGTCTGCAATGAAGGAGACCCTGGGTCGATTCCTGGGTCAGGAAGATCCGCTGGAGAAGGGATAGGCTACCCACTTCAGTATTCCTGGGCTTTCCTGGTGGTTCATATGATAAAGAATCTGCCTGCAATGCAGGAGACCTGGGTTCAATCCTGGGTTGGGAAGATACTCTGGGGAAGGGAAAGGCTACTCACTCCAGTATTCTGGCTTGGAGAATTCCATGGGCTATATAGTCCAGGGGTTGCAAAGAGTTGGACATGACTGAGAGAAGAACCTACATCTTTCAACTCCATGTGGTGCCTGGAAGTGAAGTGAAAGTCACTTAGTTGTGTCCATGGTGCCTGGCGTAAGTTCTAAATACAGACTTTTGAACAAATGTACTCACTACTTCTCTGAGGGTTCTTTGAAAAGACTGAAATTTCTGATATGTGGGAGACGCAACAATATCCCTGTTTGCATTAGTCAAAATCTCAGGGATTTTACATCATAAAAGCAGATTTCTTACTCATATCTTGGCTCCTTGCAGCCATTCAGTACAGGTGGCTCATTCAGGACTTAGGTCTTGGCTCACGCAGTCATTCAGGACAGGTGACACTCTGTCATATGGCTCTGTCATTTCCTTCTGTGTATGGAACATGAGAAAGAATGAGAAAGACTAGGTTTGCCATATTTTATTGGCCAGAACTCAATCCTATGACTCTAACTTTTTGGAAGGAAGGTTTGAAAATGGAATCCAGTTATGTTCCAGGAGAAAATAAAATTCAGTTTGGTTAATCTAGCCTTGTAACCTAACCATATTGCCATCCAGGAAGTATAAAACCTAGCTACCCCTGTCATGTAATGGTTTATATCTCACAACAATTTTTTTTTTAAATCATAACATATTGGCTATCAGCCACTTGGTATTTAATCGTCAACATATTCCTAGGCTTTTAGTGTGTCATTTATTATACTTCCTTGATGTGAACAGAAGTTGGTAGGGATATCTGATTGACAAATGTATTTTTTTTTTAATTTGAGAAGTAACTTTGTAACTTGGTGACAGAAATAAGACATGTTGGTGAAAAAATTATAATGCAGTAAAATATTTTTAAAGAGCAGATGAAATTACCTGCCTGAGCCACACCATAGCTGGTAATACTTGCCTATTAAGTATTACCTTTATTACTTTTCTCTAGTTTTAGTCAAGTGAGTATTTGTGAGGCTCTCACAATAGGTATCATCTGCGGCAAATAACATCATTCCTTTTTCACTGAGTTCATCTTTTTTTGTTGGATCCATTTCTTCTCCATCACTAATGTCTCAACTACTAACTGGTCTAGGATGTGTTCTTTTAAATGAAACAAACCAAAGTAGACACAATTAACTTACAATAACTAGAGGCAATTCAAATGTTTTTCTTTCTTTAATTGTAAGCAAATCTGCTTTAGGTTCCAAAGAAGTGACCAATTTAGCATTTGCTTTGAAGTGTGTTTAAATATGAGTTTCAATATGAAAATGACTATTCCTTGAGTTTTGTATATGGTAAATAAGGAAATTGAATTTTCCTTTGGAATGCTCTATTTCTTATGTTTCAAAGGAAGGAATTAGGATTTGGTAAATAAGATATGTGCCTCCATTTTACAGGTTTTCTTTGATTTTCCTAGCCTAAGTAGTCAACTGAAAGGATTTATTCAAATCAGAGATATAAGACTTACTATATAATGTGCAGTATAACTTTTTTTAGCTTACATCTAACTGAGAAATTTATAAGTTGAGATTTAAGAGGGCAAGCATGAGGACTGACTGGCCCCCTATAGTTTCTCTGAAACCTGAAAGATTATTATATCAAAAGTCAGCATTTCATGGCTCCCCTATATCCATAAAGAAAATTAAAATCATATGCTGCACAGCAAGCTTAAACCATTCAAAATGCTCATAAACATATTTAAAGCCAAAATTACAGCTGTTTCTCGACTCTTGGTACCACGTATAGCTCTAGATATGGTTCTTACATTGCTGTGCACACACTGTCACAGTAATTACTGTATTTTAAGCACCACACTATTCTATAAGAGCATTCTTTGGTGGTGATACAGCAATGTGATGACAAAGAGCTCCTCCTGTACTATGTAATTGCCCTTACAAGGGAAGCACTGTGTGTCCTTAATGTTCCACTAGACCTTTGCCTTCCTTTGTTAAGAAAAAGGACAACAGGCCTTCTCAAATGTAGAACCAAGGGAAGCATTTTGTTGAACATGCACAGGGTTGTAACCCATTGGAAGTGTTTTCTTTCTGTACTTTTGATGCAATTTCAAATGTGGGACTTAATAGATTGCATATCAGTTTAAATGAAGGACTCCCTGGTGCTCAGTAGCGCCACACTTGTGTGCACATCTTTTCCTGCCACTGGGCTCTGAAACTGGGCTGAATCAACAGTCAAATATGAGCTCTAATTAACTTGCACTGGAACATACCATCTGTTCTACAGAGATGTAGAAAGTGTGAAATCTTTGGCAAAATGGAAATTTCTCAGATTCTGACATAATGAGAGCACATTGATTATTATTGTTTAATCCTCATTACTAGTGCTTTATGTTTTTATTGTTTCTTTTATCCCCATTCTCAGAATTTGAGGTAATTAGTTGAACAAATCTCCAGTGAGAAAGGCAAATGGTACTCTGCCATGGTGATGGACCATACAGTATGAGATAACACTTGCTTTTAGAAAATATTTACCACAAGTTTGGTGTCTTGTGTTCCCTTGATCCCAGCTATGTTTATGCTACCATCTATCTTAACAGGCTGTCTAGTAGAAAAGGAACCTATATAGTATATATCATGGCTTTCTCTTTCCACAAATGTAAAATGCATATCTAACGCTGATGGTGCAGGCACTTAAGAAAAAAGTAGAGCCTGACAGCATAACATTTAATAGCTGGGGATAAGGGCCATCTTTTAGTGATAATTTTGCAGGGATGTTTTAGATTGTATCTTGCTTATTGACATTAAAAACAAATTAGATGTTACCCACAAGTATTTGTCCCTTTGGAAGTAAAATAAACATATATTATTTATATATTCATTTCTGTTTCTGAGAAGGAGTTCAAGGATGAAGACTGCTGAAAGCCTTTGAGTATAGAGTCTAGGTGAACTTCTACGAGATCTAGGAAGACACAAAGTTGAGTTGGGCCTAGTATTTGAAAGAATCTTCCAGTATATGAAAGTTTGCTGCAGATTACAGTGACAGAAGAAAGATGGTTCAATAGTTTCCTTTCTCTTTGGGCCTGAGGAGTCAGTCTTCCTCTCCTCAGTACCATTCTCCTAGAATAAGTCTAACACTCTGTCTTTGGGTAGAGGAGACCTGTCCATAGGCAAAACCTTTCACACACTTCTTTTATGAGAAGTCGATAAAAGTAGAATTGCTTTGGCTAAGGAAGGAGTTTGAAGGACAGGATCTCCTTCAAACTCAGCCTCCACATCTTGTCTTTCCCAAGTCTTCTCTCCTTAGAATCCTCAGCGGAAGCTAACGACTTCCCTGAGTACAGTATGAAAATCACTGACTCAAGGCAACTCAGAATTCCTGGGACACATTTCCACTGACCTGAAGAGAAGTCATCTTTGCTCTCTATTTTGTCTGATAAAATAAAGAAAAATACTGGAAACTCCACGTTTGAATGTGCAAAACATTTTACAATATAGATTCCCCTAAAGACAGTAGAATTTCTGTTTATATACAACAATAACTGGCAACACACATATATTTCCAAATATGGGAAGGAAAACTATGACTACACATATGTGTATGTTTATAGGATCAGAGTTATGCTTATGCAGAATAAATAGATGCTTATGTTGTGTAATTAGAAAAAAACCTCCTCAGACAAAATATACTTCCCACTGGCCCTGTTGCATGTGTTGGGTCTCCCATTATTCACTTCTTCAGGTAGAGGAAATGGCTGAAGAAGAATTATCAGCTGAATTATGGCATATAGTTTGCCATTGTTGACTTTTAATATTCTATTTTCAACCAAGCCTGCAGAGAGGAAGATTAGGGGAGTTTGTGAAGTACAAGACTTTGAAAAGATTTTTCAAAGAGAACAAAGGGTATGGAGAAGAAGCTAGGTTTTGGAGAAAATTATTTAGGTTGGGTTTGGAAGAGACTGACCAACTGCAGTATGACATAGGTCATCAGAGATGGTCTAACATTTAAAATCAGAACTATCTAGAAAAGAGGATAGATATGCTGAGAAAATCTTTGTTACTTTTGCAGTTGTATAACTACTTAGGGTTTGTGTGAATATTACTGTGCATAAAATCAGTAATCAATTAGCATTTGAATGAAGACAGTCATACAGAGGGAGATTGATTAGATGGCCTGAATCATACTAGAAAATTTTCAATTGTGTTGTTACTGTTCAGCCTCTCAGTCGTGTCTGACTCTTTGTGACTCCACAGACTCAGGCTTCCCTGTCCTTCACTATCTCCCAGAGTTTGCTCAAACTCATGTCCATTGACTCAGTGATGCCATCCAACCATCTCATCCCTTTCTCCTGCCTTCAGTCTTTCCCAGCATCCAAGTCTTTTGCAATGAGTCAGATCTTCACATCAGATGGCCACAGTATTGGAGCTTCAGCTTCAGCATCAGTCTTTCCAGTGAATATTCAGGATTGATTTCCTTTAGGATTCCTTTCCTTGTAGCCCAAGGGACTCTTCAGCACCACAGTTTACAAGGGTCAGTTCTTCAGTGCTCAGCCTGCTTTATGTTCCAACTCTCACATCCGTACATGAGTACTGGAGAAATCATAGCTTTGACTATAGGGACCTTTGTTGGCAAATTGATGTCTCTACTTTTTAATAGTCTATCTAGGTTTGTCATAGCTTTTCTTCCAAGGAGCAAGTGTCTTTTAATTTCATGACTGCAGTCACCANTATGTTCCAACTCTCACATCCGTACATGAGTACTGGAGAAATCATAGCTTTGACTATAGGGACCTTTGTTGGCAAATTGATGTCTCTACTTTTTAATAGTCTATCTAGGTTTGTCATAGCTTTTCTTCCAAGGAGCAAGTGTCTTTTAATTTCATGACTGCAGTCACCATCCACAGTGATTTTGAGGCCAAGAAAAATAAAGTCTGTCACTTTTTCTATTTTTTCCCTATTTCCTCATCTATGAAGTGATAGGACAGGATGCCATGATCTTAGTTTTCTGAATGTGTTGACTGGCTTCGTTCTTACTGAAATATCTAGATTCTCTTTCCTAAAAGATAAAAGAGAAAACTTGGCAAAGCCATCCCTAGTAATCCACTGACTGTTTTGTTGTGCCAGGAAATTCATGGACTAGATCGATTTCACTATCTACTCTGTGCTGCATAGTAAGGGGTAGGGGTGTAAGTGGGGCAAAGGCAATGGCTCCCTCTATAATACTGAGCAGGTGAACAGCAAGGAGACAGGTTTTACAGGTTCTACATCCAGTGGACAGTCAGTTAACCATAAGAACATCAGATGTGAAATTACCAAAGCCAAAAGAGAAACCACTGCTCTAAGGCAGATACATTTCACCAGCATACTTAAAATATGGGTCTTTCGTGAGAATTCAGAAGCGAGGCAGA
>SJYA01000623.1:2175503-2255503 GCA_006410615.1 Neotragus moschatus | reverse complement strand
TAAGAAAGCCTTCCTCAGTGATCAGTGCAAAGAAATAGAGGAAAACAATAGAATGGGAATGACTAGAGATCTCTTCAAGAGAATGATAGATACCAAGGGAATATTTCATGCAAAGATGGGTTCAGTAAAGGACCAAAATCGTATGGACCTAACAGAAGCAGAAGATATTAAGAGATGGCAAGGATACATGGAAGAACTATACAGAAAAGATCTTCATGACACAGATAATCATAATGGTGTGATCACTNCAAGAGAATGATAGATACCAAGGGAATATTTCATGCAAAGATGGGTTCAGTAAAGGACCAAAATCGTATGGACCTAACAGAAGCAGAAGATATTAAGAGATGGCAAGGATACATGGAAGAACTATACAGAAAAGATCTTCATGACACAGATAATCATAATGGTGTGATCACTCACCTAGTGCCAGACATCCTAGAATGTGAAGTCAAATAAGCCTTAGGAAACATCACTATGAACAAAGCTAGGGGAGGTAATGGAATTCCACTTGAGCTATTTTAAATCCTGAAACATGATGCTGTGAAAGTGCTTCGCTCAATATGACAGCAAATTTGGAAAACTCNATGTTTTTCTGGAACTCTCTTGCTTTTTCGATGATCCAGCGGATGTTGGCAATTTGATCTCTGGTTCCTCTGCCTTTTCTAAAACCAGCTTGAACATCAGGAAGTTCACGGTTCACGTATTGCTGAAGCCTGGCTTGGAGAATTTTGAGCATCACTTTACTAGCATGTGGGATGAGGGCAATTGTGCGGTCGTTTGAGTATTGCATAATTGCACTCATCTCATACGATAGTAAAATAATGCTTAAAATTCTCCAAGCCATGCTTCAACAGTATATGAACTGTGAACATTCAGATGTTCAAGCTGGTTTTATAAAAGGCAGAGGAATCAGAGATGTCACCCTGCTTATTTAACTTATATGTAAAGTACATCATGAGAAATGCCATGTTGGGTGAAGCACAAGCTGGAATCAAGATTGTTGGGAGAAATATCAATAACTTCACATGTGCAGATGACACCACCCTTATGGTAGAAAGTGAAGAGAAACTAAAAAGCCTCTTGATGAAAGAGGAGACTGAAAAAGTTGAATTAAAACTCAACATTCAGAAAACTAAGATCATGGCATCTGGTCTCATCACTTCATGGCAAATAGATGGGGAAACAATGGAAACAGTGTCAGACTTTATTTTTTGGGGCTCCAAAATCACTGCAGATGATGATTGCAGTCATGAAACTATAAGACTTTTACTCCTTGGAAGAAAAGCTATGACATACCTAGACAGCATGTTAAAAAGCAGAGACGTTATATTGCTAACAAAGGTCTGTCTAGTCAAGGCTATCATTTTTCCAATAGTCATCAATGGATGTGAGAGTTGTACTATTAAGAAAGCTGAGTGCCAAAGAATTGATGCTTTTAATCTGTGGTGTTGGAGAAGACTCTTGAGAGTCCCTTGGATTGCAAGGAGATCCAACCAGTCCATCCTAAAGGAGACCAGTCCTGGGTGTTCACTGGAAGGACTGATGCTGAAGCTGAAGCTCCAATACTTTGGCCACCTGATAGGAAGAGCAGACTCGTTGGAAAAGACCTTGATGCTGGGAAAGATTGAAGGCAGGAGGAGAAGAGGACGACAGAGGATGAGATGGTTGGATGGCATCACTGACTCGATAGACATGAGTTTGAGAAGGCTCCAGGAATTGGTGATGGGCAGGGAACCCTGTCATGCTGCAGTCCATGGGGTCACAAAGAGTCGGACACGACTGAGCGACTGAAGTAAACTGTGAGTTGCAATTTACAATGAATAAGGGGTGGGGGAAACGAAAATCATGTTAGAGAAGGCTCAGTAGAACTGGACCGGCCATATAGAGTATATGTGAAACTGGCTACTCATGTCTTTTTTAAAGACGGAAAGAAAGCAGAGCCTTGTTTGTATGGAGTGAGAAGTATAAGAATCCCAGGGATTTTAAAAAACAAGGCCAAACCATCTGTGCAAGAAAATTTATTCTCACCTTGATCCTTCAACATGTTGGAAATCTTCCATCCTATTAAAGCATTATTGAAATATGTTTAAAATTGAGCACCATCCATCATAGAGATTGAGTTAGAATATCTACATAATATTTACACATCTTAACAGGAAAAGTAATTTTTCTTTTCAGTAGTTATCATTTTCGAAAACCCAGGTTGACTTGCAAGCCACTGTCTGTCTCATCCCTTAGTAAGCATTTCCTTAGCTGATGCATTTCACTGATTTGATCTCACTGATAGGGTAATAAAATCATTGGTCACTCAGACACAGAGAGGCTGGGAGCCATGTGTTGAATCACCTGCTGTTAATTCAGAATGAGGTATACAGATGGGACTCGGGGACCCAATTGTGTTAATCTGAGAAATCCCTCGGCAATATCCCATGGATTACAATATTGCTGAAAATATCCGGTATATTACTGCAAGTTAAATACTTCTAGAATTAATTATTAAAAGTGTATTTACCAAGGTTTAGCAACTATTTAATATGTGTTGCTTCCCAATGGGAGATTAGCCTATCTAAGGGCTGTGGAATCTTGGGGCCTTTGGAATTTATTTAACAAATGATAAGCACCTGATTAAAAATAAATTAAATGCTAGTTAAAGTATTTAGGGAGCTCATTTCAAGTGTTTCATTAGTAAGGAGTTTCCCCATCCCATCTTTATTGTTTTAGAGTTACTGACTTTATATACTGAGTAGGAAACAAAATGTCTGCCCTAGAAAAACGGAATGAATGACCATGTCTCGTAATTAATTAATTTTTTCTCTTATGAGAGTTTTACTTTCTTAAAGGGGATTTCTGTTTTTTTTTTTTTTTTTTTACCCCGTGAAAATAGACCCCTTAAGGCTCTAGAATTTTGGAAGAAAGTGTTAACAGGTTTGCCAGTTATAGGTTGTTCTTATAGAATTTCCCTGTGTTTCTGTTTTCCTCTTGGAATGCATATGTAAATGTCCCTGACTCTCTTTTCCAAGTTTTTTTCTGGAGCTAGAATTTAGATATTAATGCAAGAAAAAATAATCATTGTCTCTTGTAGAATCTTACATAGAAAAAAATGTAAATCATAATTTAGAACAAAATGGAATGTTTGAGGCCCATTCACATACTTTTTTTGAGGTCAATTTTCAAGAAATTGCATGCTTATAAATTTATATGCATGATATGCACAGTGCCAGTCTGCTTAGGTTTGAATCAGAGAAGTGTAAGAGCTCAGACCAACATAGATCTTTCCTTAAACAGAGCTTTTAGAGAAAAAAGGACTGTTTTGAAGCCAGTCCAGAAAAGCAATGGAAGTTTTACATCAAAACAGATCTAAAGACATGTTTATAGATGAAACTGTATATTTTGTTTTAGTATTTAAATTACGTTTCATGTGTCTGAGGTCAATTTCTTTACATCTGGGCTGTTTTTTTTTTTTTTAAGTGAAAGTCCCTTGAGAGTAGACTCTCATCTTCATGTAATTAAAAGACATCCTGACTCTCAGAATATTACACTTGATACAAACAAGTAGAAAGTAATGATGAGTTCTGAACTTGGATCTTATTCATATCAGTGTCTAAGAGCTGTAGATTAGGAGGAAACTGAGTGGGAGTGAGGGTCTGGGGGCGTGGTAGAGAGGGCAGAATCTGGTGGAGAGAAACGCTCTTTTTGATCGTGAGACACTGCCTCTCCCTTGTGGTCCTCAGGTATGTTCCAGGAGAGATCTCTGAGCTGCAAAGCAGATATCATTAGATACCCGGAAAGACTAATCTGAAACTAAAGATAGTGATGCAAGTGTACATCTTATAAAGAATATGGCAGCTACAGCGGATTTATTCAGATAGGGCATTCCTGCTGTTGGCCAAGTATAGGCCTATAGTCACGAAATCCTGATTCTAAACAGGACTCAGACTTGGATTTGGGCTAACAGAAACCTCCATGGAGCCACAGACTAAGACAGATAAAGTGCTGGTAAATAAGAGAACTTGATCACAATACAAAGATTGACTGGTGTGACCTATGGCTGAGAGCTGAAAGTCAATGATAATAATTGAGTCAGTTTATCTTCAAGATCAGGGATAATCAACCTAAAAGATAAAAGGAGTGGCCTTCTTCATGTATCAGCCACATCCTGAAACCAGACGACACACCTGCTTAAAGTTCCTGCATTAGGCAACTCCAAAGAAAAATGTAGCCTTTCCACAAATCCTGTAGATAAATGTATGCAAAATAAACTTTCCACAGTTAATGTGGGTAGATTCACCACTACAAGGAGAGTGAACAAAATCAGTGAAAATAGAACGCATCTTGGCTCTGCTCAATGTCCATGGCCAGTGGTCAGGCAGCAGATGTGGTCTTTATGCTACTAGCAAAGGCTTTGGAACCTCTCCTGGATTAACTCCCACCCTCATGGCTCCCTGAGCAATGCCGATAACAACTAGCCAAGCGACTGATGGTGCTGTTGAAATTACCTCTTTGATCTCACAAAGAGCCATCCTCAGTCTATGGAGAACAGCCAGCATGTCTGCAGAGATGGCAACTTAAGGGCTGAATGCATCCCATTGTATGTCAGAGTTGCATTATTCCACAGGAAACCTTTCAGCGGGAAGGATATCTGATGGTATTTTATGCTGCCAGGTAGTATTGGTGAATGCTGGGCAGTTTTGTCTTGAGGCAAGATTCTTAGAAGTTGCCTTACATGCTACGGAAGTTCTTGGTTTCAGACAGCTAAAGACACTGATACTGAGTAACTGTTTGTGGTCACTATATTTTTGTGTATATTGTTATCATAATGTTCAAGTCTAGAACTGTGGGAAAACGAACATGCTGAATATATGTGGTATCTAGCTTACAATGACAGAGAAGGCAGTGGCACCCCACTCCAGTTCCTTGCCTGGAAAATCCCATGGACAGAGGAGCCTGGTGGGCTGCAGTCCATGGGGTCGCTAAGAGTCGGACACGACTGAGCAACTTCACTTGCACTTTTCACTCTCATGCATTGGAGAAAGAAATGGCAACCCACTCCAGTGTTCTTGCCTGGAGAATCCCAGGGACGGGGGAGCCTGGTGGGCTGCCATCTATGGGGTCGCACAGAGTCGGACACGACTGAAGCGACTTAGCAGCAGCAGCAGCTTACAGTGAAACTTCAGATATTAATGTCAAATAAAACCACTTTCTGGTGCATTAACACTAGAGCCAATCCATTCCTAATCCCCGAAGCTAAAAATAATATGAGTGGCTGCTTTCTGACACAGAAAATGTTTGTTTTAAGACATTGGGGAATGTGGAATTTGGGCTCAAAGGGCATGGCTTCTTCTGATTGATCTTCATATCTTTTGGTACTCTATACATTGCTTGCTACTTAAGAAGGACCAGATGAAAAGGGCTGCTCAGTGAATACAGTCCAAATTTGAGTAGATTGTTAGTAGGTGAGTCATTGAGAAAGCATAAAGTAATAACTGATGATGACTAACACTTCTCTGTTGGCTCAGTGGTAAAGAATTCGCTTAGCCAGTGTAGGAGACATGAGTTCATTCCCTGGGTTGGTAAGATCCCCCAGAGAAGGGAATGGCAACCCACTCTAGTATTCTTGCCTGGAAAATTCCATGGACAGAGGAGCCTGGTGGGCTACAGTCCATGGGGTGTCAAAAGAGTTGGACACGATTTAGCTACTAAAACAACATTTATTGAGTACTTCATATATACTAGGCACAGTATTCAGTTCTTGCATTCATGACTTTATTTCTTCCAACTATCTTTGAAATAGATACTATGATTTCTGCATATTTTTCAGGTGAATAAAACCAATGCTTAGATAGGTTAAGAAAAACTACCTAATCTGGTAGTAGTGACAGGGCTGGTTTTGAATTTGGCTCATCTGATTCCAGGTCTCAGTCTTTCTCCTGAGTGTCTAGGTAATGAAAATGTTGGTGTCATATGGAATCAAAGACATTAAGACTAAAAAAAAAAATGTAATACAAACTATACATAAGACTCCCAAGAGATAGTAAAACTTGCAACAATCACCCAGCAGCCCCTCCACCCCAGTTTTGGACACAGAGCTTACCTCCTAGTAGAGGGTTCCCTCCCTGCTGACCTTGCTCTTCCTCCCCTCTATATGAGAAATATGATAATGAATTTGGTTGGTGCATTTCTTTATACTTTCTCTACATACATGTCTATCCTGAAACGATATATCTTGTTTCACATTGCTTTTCATTAAGTTCTGATGAATGTTTCTTTGAAAGTTGGAAAGAAGGACCCTAAAGAGAAGAGGGAAACCATAGCGCCAATCTTCCATGAGAGTGTGTTGTAGAGTGGTAAGGCTGTTTTACAGATTTTTGGTATTTTCTCGGGGCTGTATTAAAAGTCAGAGTGATTTTGCCAGTGTATATTCAGGGAAAAATGTTTCTGAACCACAAGCACATAAAACAGATCTTGAAATAATTGCCCTCTTCTATAACTGGGGGCAGAATAGAATTTGCCCTCTTGCCTGCATGGTGCCATGGTCAGATGGCCAGTTTTCTCTGATTCTCCTTTTTCTGGCATTTGGAAAATGTACCCCAAGAAGCTAAAATCATCATCCTTACTCGGTGCTCAGTGGCAGCTGCCTGCCTGGTGGCTTCTGGTAGTTTCCTGAAACGTGTGGGCAGAGGAACAGAAGGGCTGAGGAAGGAAATAGAGTGACTGGAATAGCTTTGCCGGCAGAATGTTTGTAGCTGAAGGTGGAGCATATCCAGAGGACACTGTTAGGAATATTTTAAAATCACAGGTGCACTTCAGCTCCCTGCAATTTAAAGATACACTGCAAATGCAATTTGTATAACTGTTCCACAGAGGGGCTGCATGGCTTCCTTATTTCTAAGATAGGATTCTTGTGGGTCCTCCCTAGGCAAAGAGAGAATGAGCTGGGTCTACTTCCAAGAATGAATGAATTTTAAAGTTAACTCTGTTTCTCTGGAATCTGGGGTAAAGCCTGATGGAACTCAAGAAAAATCTTTGAAACAAATGAATAACTAGAAATGTCACATTTTCCCACTTTAGGCTAACCACTAACCAGTTGTATTCAGTTCAGTTCAGTTCAGTTGCTCAGTCGTGTCCAACTCTTTGCAACCCCATGGGCTGCCGCAGGCCAGGCCTCCCTGTCCATCACCAACTCCTGGAGTTTACTTAAACCATGTCCACTGAGTCAGTGATATCATCCAACCATCTTATCCTCTGTAATCCCCTTCTCCTCCTGCCTTCAATCTTTCCCAACATCAGGGTCTTTCATTTAGTCAGCTCTTCACATCTGGTGGCCAAAGTATTGGAGCTTCAGCTTCAGCATCAGTCCTTCCAATGAACACCTTATATGAACACCTAAGTCTTCCAATGAAGACTGATCTCCAGTAGGATGGACTGGTTGGATCTCCTTGCAGTCCAAGGGACTCTCAAGAGTCTTCTCCAACACCACAGTTCAAAAGCATCAATTCTTTGGCGCTCAGCTTTCTTTATGGTCCAACTCTGACATCCATATGTGACTATTGGAAAAACCACAGCCTTGACTAGATGGACCTTTATTGGCAAAGTAATATCTCTGCTTTTTAATATGCTGTCTAGGTTGGTCATAATGTTCCTTCTAAGGAGTAAGAGTGTTTTAATTTCATGGCTGCAGTCATCATCTGCAGTGATTTTGTGGACCAGAAAAATAAAGTTTACCACTGTTTCCACTGTTTCCCCATCTATTTTCCATGAAGTAATGGGACTGGATGCCATGATCTTAGTTTTCTGAATGTTGAGCTTTAAGCCAACTTTTTTTACTCCCCTCTTTCACTTTAATCAAGAGCCTTTTTAGTTCTTCTCTTTCTGCCATAAGGGTGGTATCATCTACATATCTGAAATTATTGATATTTCTCCCAACAATCTTGATTCCAGCTTGTGCTTCCTCCACCCCAGCATTTCTCATGATGTATTCTGCATATAAGTTAAATAAGCAGGGTGACAGTACACACCCTTGATATACTCCTTTTCCTATTTGGAACAAGTCTGTTTTTCCATGCCCAGTACTAACTGCTGATTCCTGACTGGCATATAGGTTTCTCAAGAGGCAGGTCAGGGGATCTGATATCCCCATCTCTTTCAGAATTTTCCACAGTTTATTGTGATCCAAACAATCAAAGGCTTTGGCATAGTCAATAAAGCAGAAGTATATGTTTTCTGGAACTCTCTTGCTTTTTCAATGATCCAGCGGATGCTGGCAATTTAATCTCTGGTTCCTCTAACTTTTCTAAAACCGGCTTGAACATCTGGAAGTTCACGGTTCACATATTGCTGAAACCTGGCTTGGAGAATTTTGAGCATTACTTTACTAGCATGTGAGATGAGTGCAATTGTGTAGTAGTTTGAGCATTCTTTAGCATTTTCTTTCTTGGATTGGAATGAAAACTGACCTTTTCCAGTCTTGTGGCTACTGCTGACTTTTTCCAATTTGCTGGCATATTGAGTGCAGCACTTTCACAGCATCATCTTTCAGGATTTAAAATAGCTCAACTGGAATTCCATCACCTCCACTAGCTTTGTTCATAGTGATGCTTCCTAAGGCCCACTTGACTTCACATTCGAGGATGTCTGGCTCTAGGTGAGTAATCACACTATCATGAGTATCCGAGTCATGAAGATCTATTTTGTATAGTTTTTCCCTGTATTCTTCCCACCTGTTCTTAATATTTAGGTCCATACCATTTCTGTCCTTTATTGTGCCCATCTTTTCATGAAACGTTCCCTTAGTATCTCTGATTTTTTGAATAAATCACTTGTCTTTCCCATTCTATTATTTTCCTCTGTTTCTTTGTACTGATCACTGAGGAAGGCTTTCTTATCTTTCCTTGCTATTCTTTGGAATGCTGCATTCAAATAGATATATGTGTCTTTTTATCCTTTGCTTTTTGCTTCTCTTCTTTTCACAGCTATTTGTAAAGCCTCCCCAGTCAGCCATATTGCTTTTTTGAATTTCTTTTTCTTCAGGATAGTCTTGATCCCCGTCTCCTGTTCAATGTCATGAACCTCTGTCCATAGTTCATCAGGCACTCTATTAGATCTGTTCTCTTCACTCTATTTCTCACTTCCACTGTATAATTGTAAGGGATTTGATTTAGCCCATACCTGAATGGTCTAGTGGCTTTCTCTACTTTATTCAATTTAAGTCTGAATTTGGCAGTAAGGAGTTCATGATCTGAGCCACAGTCAGCTCCAGTCTTGTTTTTGCTCACTGTATAGAGCTTCTCCATCTTTGGCTGCAAAGAATATAATCAATCTGATTTTGGTATTGACCATCTGGTGATGTCCATGTGTAGAGTCTTCTCTTACGTTGTTGGAAGAAGGTGTTTGCTCTGACCAGTGCAAAACTCTATTAGCCTCTGCCCTGCTGCATTTCATACTCCAAGGCCAAATTTGCCTGTTACTCCAGGTGTTTCTTGACTTCCTTCTTTTGCATTCCAGTCCCCTATAATGAAAAAGACATCTTTTGGGGATGTTAGTTTTAAAAGGTCTTGTAGGTCTTCATAGAACCGTTCAACTTCAGCTTCTTCAGCATTACTAAGTCAGAGAATAGACTTGATTTACCATGATATTGAATGGTTTGCCTTTGAAATGAACAAAGATTATTATGTCAGTTTTGAGATTGCATCCAAGTACTGCATGTTGGACTCTTTTGTTGACCATGAGGGCTACTCCATTTCTTCTATGGGATTTTTGCCCACAGTAGTAGATATAGTGGTCATCTGAGCTAAATTCATCCTTTCCAGTCCATTTTAGTTCACCAATTCCTAAAATGTTGACGTTCCATCTCCTGTTTGACCACTTACAATTTGCCTTGGTTCATGGACCTAACATTCCAGGTTCCTATGCAGTATTGCTCTTTACATATCAGACTTTACTTCCATCACCAGTCACATCCACAACTCAGTGTTGTTTTTGCTTTGGCTCCATCTCTTCGTTCTTTCTGGATTTATTTCTCCACTGATCTCCAGTAGCATATTGGGCAGCTGTTGACTATACAAACTTTTATCTATGTCTGTTAGCCCCACCACACTTATCTAGTTCAGCTTTGAGGTGGGATTAGTTCTAAAGATTGCTTTACACAGAGGTGGATTCTGAGCACACCTTTAGAGGTAAAAGGAAAGACTTTTCTCTGCCCACATTTTTCATTTATTTGCTAAAATTGGAAATTCCATCTGAGAAATTTTATTGAAAGGGTTAGAAGAAGGAAATAAAAGTGAACCTCCTAAAAGTAGTAGTTGCTCAGAGTTCTAAAATTATATATCATATCAATAAACTTTTTTGAGTACTTAGCCCCAAATATGCATATTTATTGATTTATAAATTATATATGCAGTATTGCAGGAATATGGTCATACATAATAGAACATATGTAAACATTTTAACTGGAGGAAATGAAAGTGAAATAAAACATTTTATTTAGTAATAGTGCAAAGCCCTTTATTGTCACAAAATTATTATTATTATAAGTATGATTAATTAAATTAAAAAATATCATCTTGGTTTAAATACTTTGCGATATTACTTGATTTGGTTCTAAATTCAGCTTATTTTTAAAATTTACTTTAATGTCTTTTATAGCTAAGAGAAATGCTTCATTAAAGTATGTAGGTAAAATGAAAAAAGACGTTGTGGCTGCATTTACCAATTTGTGATACCCAGTTTTTCTTTTCCTCCAGCTCTATTCAGGCAATTGTGTTGCTCCTTGGCAAGCAAATGTCCATCTCTCTTGATGCTAATTAGTTGTCTTTGGAAGCTAATTAGAAGGTATACACTTTAATATTTTTAACAAATGAATTTAAATTCCTCTGAGAGTTTTGTCCTAGAGGATTTTTAAACAGGTCACAATATTTTATTTTCAAGTTGTTAAGAAGTATGAAGATATGAGAACTTTTTACAGGTGACAGACATATCATTTTCATTAATAAAAGCATATTAAAATGGAAATGAAAAAATTTTAAAAAGAAAAAAAGGGAAAAAAATGGAAATGATCCTAAATACTAATTTTAAAACATTATTTCCATTGTCTAAGTTTTAGTTTTTTGTTTTTTGTTTTAATGCAGTTTCTTACCCATGGTGGAAACATCCAGTTAAACATTAAAGGCCAGATCAAGTATTTTATTTCCAAAAAAGTCAGGAAGTTCATAATTAATGTCTCAAGATTTTCTAGTTCTTGGTCCTGAGATAATTAGCTAACTTCTATGTGATAGAAAGTATTTTTATGAGCCCTTTCTATCTCTTTGTAGGAAATTTAAATATTTTACTATATTTTAAAAGTTTTGTGGTTGTCATGAATGTTGTTAACCCAGTAGGACTTTGACACTTTTAGCTTCAACTTTTTGCTGTAACAGCTTGTGAACAATGCCAATGAAAAGATTTTTTTGCATAAATTTTAAAATCTCATCCACTTGTGAGGCTTTGTTTAGTTACAACTTGGTAACATAATACACACATCTCTTAAGCTAAGCAAGCTTCACAATCTCACAAGACAAGGGAAGCATTCTGAGGCCCCCCCTTCTACATTTGACTTCCTTTTCTGTCCATAGGGTACCTTGTGTAACTTACCTAGTATGTAACCACTTGAAAGGCAGACTGCATGGGGATACTGGGGTCAATCTAATATCCATGTTAGATATTAGTAAACTTTTATGGAAAAACTTATGGAAAAACTCAAATGAACTTTTGATCAATCCAGTAGAAGAACTGATATTTTCCTTTTCTATCAGAGTATATCACTATATACCCCAAATCAGAAACTGCATTTAGAGCACTGATTCTGTTACAAAGCAAATCTCCTTGGGATATGGAAGTCCTTGAAGAAATTATGTCACTCAGAATGAATTAATTCGACTTTTTGAAAACAGATTTTGATATAGAGAACATGAGTCAAGTAAATAGACTCAGTCCTTGGAGATGGTGAATGGTTATTGAAATTCAAGGAGAGACTGAGATGATAATGTACAAAACTAGGAAGCTGGGGGAATGATGCATAAATTCTAGGGTTTTGCAGCAGTCGATTTTTCTTTCTACTTTTGTGGAAATTCAGAACTGCCTGGCAGGACAAAGCATGTGCTGCAGCCGTAGTATTCCAGTTCAGAGTGTGCTTCTGTCCTGGGCCCAGCAAAAGAAAAGGGGTTGGGCCAAGGAATGGCCCGTCCTCAGACTGGACCTGGACACGGCCCCCAGCCATGGCAAAGGTGTTTGGTCAAAGTGTAGGTAAGTTGAATCCCAAATGATGGTATATTCCCATGGATGGTTTGTTGCCCTCCCTTGAATTACGAATATGGTTTGGCTTTTCTTCTGAGGTCTAAAATGTAAATGTTCAAATAGTTTTTCTGACCGATGCCTGTTTTCAACGGGGGAGTTTGAGTGGTGGTTGTCCAGTTTAACCACGTTAGAGCAGGGTCCCACAGCAGGGTAGTGAGAAAACCAGTATTTTCAAAGACTAGAAGTCGTCTCAGGAAAGCTGCTGGGGTTGACTACCTTCTTGTTCTTATTGTTCTTGAGCCTGGCAGCAGAAGTAGAGGATTTCATTTTGTTCACTGTATTCTTTTAATTTCTGGGATGGTGGGCCATCACCTCACCTCTTTCTTCCATTTTCTTCTTGGTTTCCTTTACCTATTCCCTGAAACATTGTCATCAGAAACAGGAAGACACAACTATTTGTATTCACTGATGATCACCATCAAATAACATAATTAGATCATGGTCCCTTTATACTTGACATTGGGAGGAATAAGATGGATATTTTATAATATGACATTTAAAAACATCTGTGTTTTTTAACATCTACATGTTCTCTGGAGAAAACATGTTTACCCTTGTGCGTCAAAATACATCTATTTTCTGTAAATCCTGAGTACCACATCAGCTTATGTTACACTTCATGAGACGAAAAAACCTTCAATGTAACACATGTAAGGTAAAGTCTATACTCTGTGCTGAGTCTGATGCTGATGGATGAAAACTTATTAGAGGAATGCAGTCACCATGCTTGGAAACTTTGCTGTTAACAGTTTTCCATATCTCTTTTTTCTAATGTGAGGCTTATTTCAGAGAGTTCAGATTAAATGATGAAAGACTAGGTAAAAATTCTATAAAAAAAAAAAATCCAAACTTGTATACTTTTCAGATTGATATAACTCATAGGTGAAAGTGGGTGGTAAAGAGGAAGAGGAAACAGTACATTATCAAGTCCTCCTCTACAGAATCCATATAAGCAACTCTGATTACAGTGGCCTTGTACTGGTTAAAAGGAGCTCGTGAGACACAGAAATAAATTCTATAAAATATTAATAACTAGGGGATGATCAATGTCAGTGAAAATTCTGGATTATGGAACTTTAAATATATACCTAGTGCTTTTAAATATAATGGCACTCTATTTATGGATATCCCAGCTCTCTAACAAATGTAGTCATCAAGACTAGACTAAAATTCAGAACATAGAAAAGGTCTTACTGACAGTGCCAAAAAATCTTCCAGAAAGCATGTGTAATGTGCTTCATAGGAAAGCATTGCTTTACTCACAGAACCTTGTCTGGACCATTGTGTATAAAATAAGCCACTTTATTATAAACATCAGGGACATACTGATAGCAGATAACGAACAGTGATGACAAGAGGGAGAAGAACTGTTGAAGGCCAATATAAATACGATAATTTGACATGACTTAATAAAGGAAAAAGCAGTCCCTTATAGCATAATAAGATTATTTTCATGATAGTGACCTTGAATAAATAAGAATGGGTTAAATTATGCTCTGTGCATTCTGTTGGAAAAGGCAGATGATTGTGCAATATGTTTTTCTAAGTTCTTTCAAAAAGGATTAAATAATAGTAATTTGCACTCATTGAGCATTTACTGTGGAACAAATTTTGATCTAAAGACTTTTTATGTATCATCTCATTAAATATTCAGAACAATGGAACAACATCAGGAAGAGTTACCATCATTATCCCCATTTTACAGGTGAGAAGCTGAGGAAAAAAACTTGAACTTGACCAAGGTGGAGGCAGTAGACTCAGCCTCAACCCCCACTTATTGAAATAAATAAATACTTCTGCTTAAAGTTAAAATCTCAATTGTCTAGAAATTTTACTGTATGGATTCCTGATGATGCAATATAAATGAGACATTTAAACATGTATTAAAATAGCCTTAATTACCACTCAGCTGCAGTTATGTTACCTAGCGAAGTCTTTCCCAGATTTCCTTTAGTGATAGATAAAGAATGTTTTTACAATTAAGGCTTTGAGTGTTTTCTGTAGATGGAGGTTTATATACAGTATGAAGATAGCTTCAAGGTTGACAAGTTGCTGTCAAGATACTTAGGGGAATGCTGAATCTACCCTAGAACTTGAGATTTACAAAAGCATTAAGCCTTTATAATGTATTATTCCTTTGCTTTGCAAAAATATTTTATTATAGACAGTACAAAGGTAAAACTGAGCTTTGCTCCTGTCAGAATTATCTAATTTCTAATTATGGGAGCCTGATTTAATGAGATTTTTCTAAGTAGTTGGATAAGCCTTGGATGACTGACTTTAAGTAAGTGATATATTTTGGTTTTTTTTTTTAACCAGTTAATCATTTGTTGCTTTCATAATTGATCAGTCCAGCATTTCTCATAGAGCTGGGTAATTAGGCATTTATTATAGACACCATGGGACTATGAGATGAGAGGTGAGAAAGAAAAGCCCCAAAGGGACTTACAGGCTGCTGTGTTTCCTCACTCCCCTGAAGGCTGCAAAGGGCAGGTGTACCGTGGCAGAGCTGGAGGCCTGCCTGGACACTGGTCATCACCAGGTGAGGGTGATGCTAACCACTGCTGCCAAATGTTGGAGTTTGTTCACACACTAATGTCAGCAGTTTGGTGAAGTTAGTACTAGTATCAGCTGCCAGAGCAATTGCATTTCTCCACAATCTCTTTTTATATACACAAGACTATTGGGAGTCATTGAAAATTAGAGAGAAGACAGTCCTCTGAAACTCTTTGGGTCATCATATTATTTCAAAATGATGAAGGGAACCACTGGAGATCAAACCAGTCAATCCTAAAGGAAATTAACCCTGGATATTCATTGGAAGGACTGATGCTGAAACTGAAGCTCCAATAATTTGGCCACTTGATGTGAAGAGTCAACTCGTTGGAAAAGACCCTAATACTGGGAAGGATTAAGGGCAAGAGGAGAAGGAGGTGACAGAGGATCAGATGGCTGGATGGTATCACTGACTCATAATGGACGTGAAATTGAGCAAACTCTGGGAGGTAGTGAAGGACAGGGAAGCCTGGTGTGCTGCAGTCCATGGGTTCACAGAAGGTCAGACATGACTTAGCAAATGAACAACAACAACAAGGTAGAAGATTCTGGATGTCTATAATAGTCTATCAGAATTGGTTAAACTCAATTTCTCTGAAAGTTATCATAGAACTGGCAAACAAAATGATATTGGCTACCAAGTAGTTTGTTTAACCTTAAGGATTTCACCTCAAATCTGTATTAATCATGTTCTTGAGTTTTAATAAAAATATTTCTAGAAAGTAGATATACTCTGGGTTTTCCAACTCTCTACGCATCCATGGAATTCACCAGATTCAAAAGGCAATTCCTTTAGAGAGAGCCTGGCTTGGCATCTTGGAGACTTTACTGTGAAGAGACAAAAGACAGCCCAGCACAAACTGCAACTCAACCCTCACACATATAAACACATGCTCCCAAAGCCCATTTCTTGCAATGAATAATGAATTACCTCCCCCGTTTTCCTGAACTTCAGCCTTTTTCCAAAGGGCTATGCAGAAAAGTGCATTGATGTGGAACAACCAGGTAAGATGAGACAGTCAGTTCAACCCATGTTATTAAAGAAATGGGTTCACCTTTTTGATTCTGTGTCATTGTAGTTTCAGCCATTCATTTGTTCAATAAGCAGTTTGGTATGTTCTGGGAAATAATGAATATTGATCATAAAATCAATCACTTATTAAGAAACAGACTAAGGGAAATTGTTTATCCAATCAATGGTAATTTTTGATTTGTTATTTATATTTTCCAATTTCGTCCACCCCTCCCTGAGGCTCTCCGGCTCTCAGGAACACCAAGGGAAGGGCTTGTAGACACTGGCTGAAACTTACAAAAGGACACAAAACCCAATACATTCACTATAGATCATGCAGAGTGACATAGCCTTTAATAAAAGAGAATGCGGTTGAGAACTGCAAACATGCTGCCTCTTACACCTGTGGCTATTGGGCTGAAATGATATAGTAAAAGGATTTGTTGAAAAGGGTATGCACATACTGCTCGTGATGTGTAAGTTAGCTATGTCATGCTTTAGAAGATAAAACACTTGCACCCAATTAAAATGTACGTTTGTGTGCTCAGTCATTCTGTCATATCTGACTCATTTCGACCCCATAGACTGTAGCCTGCCAGGCTCCTCTGTCCATGGAATTTTCCAGTATAGAATACTGGAATGGGTTGCCATTTCCTACTTCAGGGGATCTTTCCAGGGATTGAACTCATGTCTCTTAGGCGCTAAACAAGATTTTGAGTAAATCGGGAAAGAGAAGTTGATTGCTTTGGATGCATATGATATTTGTTTTCATTGAAGCGTTCCTATTTTTAAATGTTTTTCATACAATAAAAATGAAATTCACCACTCAGGATGGTCTGAAGCTGTAACAATGAAAATGTGCCCAGGTGGGGCAGATTTGAAAAAGCTAAGTGATGCAATGTGTAGATGGAGCTTCTAGGAATACAGGGGCAGGGGGAAGATATATATTTATCCTTCAAGATCCTGGGAAAAGTGACCACTGTTTTCTTGTGTGAAATATTGGGGAAGGTTTGCCCTCTGGGGAAGCTTGAGTGAGTCCTGCTATGAAACAGCAGACCTGATCACCATTCTGGATGTCCTTGTTAAAACAAGGAGAGAATCAGTTACAACCTCAGAGCATATGTTTCTAGTTTCATTTTTCATGTATGTAGGAAACCAGGGCTTGAAACCAATGTATAAACTAACCTCATTCCTAATAGAAGTGATTCCAACTTTTTGCCCTTTTCCCACAGTGCNGTTAAAACAAGGAGAGAATCAGATACAACCTCAAAGCATATGTTTCTAGTTTCATTTTTCATGTATGTAGGAAACCAGGGCTTGAAACCAATGTATAAACTAACCTCATTCCTAATAGAAGTGATTCCAACTTTTTGCCCTTTTCCCACAGTGCATCTAAGGTAGAGAAAAAGTAACTGCATCCCCAAGTGGCTAATTAACTTTCCCTGGGATTTGTGAGCACCAGGTGAATATATTGCTTGTGCTCATACTTCATCTGAAATATGATTTTGAATATCCCTCTAGCTGCCTGAAGACACTGATGAAAATTGCCTATCTCTTTTTTTTTCACCCTGTTTTCCAACTTCCTAAGATCAGAACCCTTCATTCATAGCTTGTGGTAGCGAGTCTAATTTGTAAATGAATTTGCAAGTTTAGATGATTAGTGCATCTCTTAGTGGCTACAGAAACTGGGACTCCTTTGTTGAAGGACTAAAAAAAGATTGTTAATTTGCTGTTACTAGTTGGACATCCCATGTGATATAGTGCCAAAGAATCTGCCTGCCAATGCAGGAGATGCAAGAGATACAGGTTCAATCTCTTGGTCTGGAAGATCCCCTGGAGTAGAAAATGGTAAGCCACTCTGTATTCTTGCCTGGAAAATTCCATGAACTGAGTAGCTTGATGAGCTACAGTCCATGGAGTCGCAGAGTTGGACGTGACTGAGCACACACACACAGCTGGACATGCCAGTTGTATTTATCTTTGTTGTTGTTCAGCTGCTAAGTCACGTCTGACTCTTTTTGACCCCATGGACTACCCCATGCCAGGCTCCTCTGTTCTCCACTATCTTCTGGGAGTTTGCTTAAATTCATGACCATTGATTCAGTAATACCTGCGAGGTTCCTTTGTCTGTGAATGTATCTTTAGACTTGACTATTTTGTTTTTCACCTGCTTTTACCTATTACTTTGAACCTTTCCTCTGTAAACTAGTCTTCAGTTTGGTTGACATTCCTCCTAGCTCTAAACTTGCTTTCAGTACAGGAACAAGAGCTACTCATAGGTGATGTGGTAATAGTTTCATGAGCTTTGTGTCACACCGAGTCTTTGTGGTTGTGACCGTCTCTTCAAAAAAATTCCTTTTATTAATCTGCTTCTGGTCTTTTTATTTCCTCTTCTTGGCTTGTTTTCCCCTCTTTTCCTTCACCCTAGGTTTCACCAAACCAATCATTACTTATCTTTCGCATCTCCAACAACTCAGTTCTCTCTGGATCTCTCCCTTTTTTCTGTAAACCATGGATACCCCTCTCCTTACAAACCTTGATTACCAGCCCAGCCCCACTATCCAGCCTGCCTCTGCCCTGCAAGCTAAGAACTTCTCAACTTTCCTTCCCTGAAAAACTCCAAGAATAGGAACTGATGCTTACCACCTTACTCTTCAGGATATTACTGTTTTGTTTCTAAAAAATAGAGCTTCTATTCACTGCTGTCACTTCTTAACCATCTTTCTTTAACCATCCAGACTTTGCTTTCTGACCTTGACTGTGTTCTTGGGAAGATTGATTCCCAAATCTTTCAACCACTTGTTAGTCTCTGTTATATGACTTATCTGCAGCATGTGATGTTTCTGGGCCACACCACCCTTTTTTGTTCCTGCATTGGAAATGTATTCATGAACATAGAAACTAAAAATTTCTGTCCTTATATTCTAAGTGAAGAATGCAGACAGTAAGTAATTGATATACTAAACAAGAACTGTATTATCAATTGTGAAACATACAGAGAGCCAGGACTGATGAGGCAAAAGAGATGTCTCAAAATTTAAGGCATCAGGCCCTCTCAGGATTGGCATTTGTACTACCTTACTTCTTCGAATTTTGTGCCCTAGATTTCTTATTTGAACTAAAAGGGAGACCTGTAGTGCAAAGGCCCCCAATGCAGGAGTGTGTTAGGTTTTAGGAGAGGCAATGAGAGAATGGAGAGAGTGAGTCGGGGCAAGTAGTGAGAGATGAGTTTGGAAAGGTAAGGCATGGAGAGGTCACGTGCGGACTGAGAGTTGGTCATTGTAAGCTCTTTGGCTTTTAAAGACTGGGGAGTGAGTGAAGGGTTGTTGGGAAGAGGACTGATGTGATCTGCCTGCCATTTGACAAGTCTCACTGGGTTTGCAGTGTTGGTCTGAGAACACTGCGGGTATACAAGTAGAAGCAGGGGTGACTGCATCAGCCCGAGGCCAGAGGAGATGAGGGTGTGCATGAGGCCTGGTGGGAATGATGAGGGTGAAAGTGGTCAGACTGAACAGATCTGGAAGGTTGGGTCACCTTGATCTCCTGACAGACTGGACGCAGCCTGCACAGCTGAGCGACGTGAAACTCCTCCTCTGGCTTCCAGAGAAACGTCTTTCAGTTTCCTCTTCTGTGTTTCTGACTTTGTTGTCTTTTCCATGCAATCTTTTCCTGCTTTTGCCTCGTTATCATAGCTTTATCTCTGCTGTTTCCTCAGGCTTCTCCTTTTTCTGTGTTCTCCCTCTCATTCCCTGTCATGACCTCAATTCTATCTTGTGCTCAGTCACTCCAGTTGCATCCAACTCTGTGTGACCCCATGGACTGTAGCCCATCAGGCTCCTCTGTCCATGAGATTCTCCAGGCAAGAACACTAGAGTGGGTTGCCATGCCTTCCTCCAGGGGATTTTCCCAATTCAGGGACTGAACCCTTGTCTCCTGTGTCTCCTGCATTGCATTGGAAATTGAATGTATCCAAATTCCTATCTCTAGTGCTAACCTGTCTTGGGTTCTAATGCTCTGTTTCCAGCTCTTTATTTCCAGATTGTTATTAAAGCCACAGTCATCCTCTCAGTCATCCAGGTTTGAAACTCTTTGTTTGCACTAGTACCTATGAAACAATGTTAAGAAAATTCTCTTCTCTAGGACTTTCTTTGATGTCTTTCAAATAAGCCCCATTTGCATCTGTTTGTGTGGCCTTATTTTTGCCTTCCTCATCCATTTATAAGAGAAGGCAATGGCAACCCACTTCAGTACTCTTGCCTGGAAAATCCCATGGATGGAGGAGCCTGGTGGGCTGCAGTCCATGGGGTCGCTAAGAGTCAGACACGACTGAGCGACTTCACTTTCCCTTTTCACTTTCATGCACTGGAGAAGGAAATGGCAACCCACTCCAGTATTCTTGCCTGGAAAATCTCAGGGACAGAGGAGCCTGATGGGCTTCTGTCTCTGGGGTCGCACAGAGTCAGACACGACTTAGCAGCAGCAGCAGCAGCATCCGCTTATATGTCATCTTTACCTGTCATAAACCTACTCATTTTCTAAGACCTAGTTGAAATATTCCTTCACTAAGCTTTCCTATTCCCTGCGGGTAGAAGTCATCCATAGCCTTGGTCAAGACTTGATGGCCATTTCAAGACATGGATCACAACTACCTTGCACCTTAAGAATTTCTTGTTTCTTTGATTATCAACTCTCGGAAGCATGGGCAAAGTCTGTACCATGCTTGTAGCCATGGTGGTAACTGGCAGTCTTTATTTACTCCTTTCATTCCCCAAAAGTCCCTGAATGCCTAATCTTTTTGGGCCTCCAACACTAATCCTGACACTCAACACAAATATACTGAATAAAGTAGTAAATAGATGGAGAAATGTGATAGTGAATAGATGATCAGCCAGTAAAATTTGTGATATCCTTACTCTTGATACCTTTTGGCAGTGGAAGCAGATAAGCAATATAAAAATCTAAGTATCCTGTTTCTCAGGAACAACAGAAGGGATTCTTTGGAAAGTAGGCTCTTTTAAACCATTTTGGTTTCTAATAATTAATATCAATTTATTATTTTTTTTTGCTTTCAGCTGTTCTTCTTAGCTTCTCTCTCATACAAGTTCCCAAAGAGCAGAACTCTTTCATTGCCCTTGAGTAACTTTGTCCTTTCTCCTTTTCTTTCACCCTGTTTTAGCATTGGTCAGTTTCTCTCCAATCCCTGCTAGTAATTGAAATTTTATTGATATTTTGTGAGTTCTTTAAACAAGAGGGAGTCTACAACTCTAAGATAATGCATTTGTATATTATTTATTTGTATGTAATATACAATGTATGTAGGAAGTCATATACATAACTCTCTAAAGTTTATGTATGCGAATTTGCTTTAGACAAATACACTGTGTTTCCCTTGCTCATTCTTTTAAATTTCAATTTCCTAATATATGCTCCAGCCCTGTTGAGCTGTGTGTGTTAAAGTTTTTAGGAAATAAAGAAACACATCACAGTTTCCTTGGCTACTGCATGTGCTTGTGTGCTCAGTTGTATCCGACTCCTTGTAACCCCATGACTGTAGCCTGCCAGACTCTTCTGGTCCATGGAATTTCCCATGCAAGAATGCTGGAGTGGCTTGCAGTTTCCTTCTCCAGGGGATCTTCCTGACCCAGGAATAGGATTTGCATATCCTGCATTGGCAGGTGAATTTTCTTTCTTCTCCTTCTTCTTCTTCTTTTTTTTTTTTTTTTACCACTGTGCCACCTGGGAAGCCCTGGCTATTGCACATATACATAAAAATAAGGAAGGGTATAAGACCTCCCTGGTGGCTCAGTGGTAAAGAATCCGCATGCCAGTGCAGGAGACATGGGTTCCATCCCTGTTCTGGGACGATCCCCTGGAGAATTGAGCACTTGGCTTTTGGACACCTGAGCCATCATGTGGGAAACTATTCTAAAAGGCTGAACCAGTTCTAGCAGTTTTCCTTTCTTGTGAAGCAGACTATTTTTGTCCTTGCTCCTCCCTCTGTTTCCACTTCCCCTTTCCCCTGTTTTATTCACTGGTGGCTTTTCTCTCGGTTTCTTCTGTCTCATGGTTTCTGTTTAATTGTTGCTTCTACTACCATATGGCTCTTCCTACTTTGTGGATTCAGTTCTACCCATGTGCCTTTCAGAGTGTGTGAAACAGGGCCCTTTATAGATCTCTCCACATGTCACCTACAAGTTCCTCAAGGTGAAGTCCTGATTGATTAATTTGTTTTCAATGAGACAAAGACACTCTTGGTTAGAATTTTGCATGGAGTCCCTCTATGGGCTTCCTGTACTCCACAAGTGGCTGATTTTGGAACAGGTACTAATTTCTTCTACACACATTGAAAATAAAAATTTTAGGAACAGAGATGTCAAAGTGCAGGGTAAACCATATATAGATAGTTAGATGTGGGTGACTCTTCGGGGGAAGATTTTGCACCTAATAAGTTCTCAGGGTAGATAATTATTTACCGATTTTTGTTTAGTTTAGGAAATATTTTCAATGAATTATTTATAGATTATATCTATACAGGACAAAGTAAACTGGAGATTTTAGTTCTCCTGTGATGTTGCTCACTCTAGGTAATAATAGCTGATGACATATAGAATATCAAAGAATCATAATGCTGAAAAGGGTCTCAGATATAATCTTATTCAGTAGTTCTCAGACTTATTGATCTCAGGGCTACTTTACAACATCAAAAATCACTGAGGACCCCAAAGGGTTTTGGTTTATGTGAGCAGTAGCTCTCATTATTATTTGTTAGATGTTGAAAGTGAAAATTTCAAGTGTTTATTCATTCATTTAAAAATAATATTACTAAATATGCTGTCAATAAATAAAATAACACATTTCTATAGAAGCAACTATATTTTTATTAGTAAGAAGAGTGACATTGTTTTACTTTGGTAAATATTTTTAAGGTATGGTTTAATGGAAGATAGCTAGATTTTCATATATACTTCTACCTTTATTTTGATAGTAAGTGTATTAAAAGATAAATTGAGGCATGTTAAACTTTTCAAGAATTTGAGTATGCATGGATTGAAATTGGGCACTGCCAAAGAAAGTGATTAGGAGAAGTCCACCAACAGGAAGTAGGGGCAAGGTTTTCATAGAGAAGATGAAACCAAAGCAAAGAAATTATTTGCCTATCGCTTAAGGTTGTCTTATTTGGGAAACCTACCTCAGCTATTTGTGATTAGTGTTCTTAATTTTTAGTTTCCTGGATTTGGTTGAGATGGCTCTTGCTTAGGTTTTGATTTGCTTATGTGAGCTACCAAGGTATTAGACATACTTCTGTCTAATGACTGGCTCATGTAGTCTCTGGAAAATTCCAGCGGATACTTGTGAGCCGATGAAAGTCAAACAGGCAGATGACCGCTTAGTATTATTACTCAAAAGATTTTGATTTCACCAACAACCTGAAAGGAATTCAGAGACTTCCAGAGTCCTTGGGCCACATTAAAGCAATGAAAGAATCTTATTTTACAGAGGAGGAAACAGTGGCTCAGAGAAGTGAAGTGACTTGCTCAGGGGCACACAGTAAGTTGATGGCAGAGCTGGTGTTAGAACTCAGCTCTTCTTTTCCTACGCTGCACCTAGATTCAATTACTAAAGTAACAACTCTGCCCACATTGTGATTTGAGGATGACAGATTGCAAGGTCTCCACTCATTTCTCACTGTGGAAGCTTGGCTTCAGGTAGTTCACTAAACTCAAGAAGATGGAGTGGTGTTGAAAGGGCTCAAGGAGTAGAACACTCGATCCAGGGGATATGATCCTTTCATTAGCCTTGTGTGCTGGAGTTTCATCCTAAAGCCTTATGTACTGAAGATTTATTATAGAAAAATAAACAAACAAATCAGAACCTAAGAGGACATGACTGATTCACACCAGTCCCTTCAGGATTTCCCAGGCTAGATCAGATGGGTAAGTCCAGAAGCATGAGTCTCCACGACTGCCTTTAATTTCCTCATGGCCCAAGGCTAACATTGTCCCTACCTTTGTTGCTGCACTTGGCAGGAGGTCATTTTCTCTTGGTTAAACTTAGCTGGACTTCAACCCAAACAAGGATAGGACAGACGGCTATGTTCTTGCACTTTCCTGAGCCAGTTCTTTGGGGGAATATTTGTGTTCAGTGATATAATGATGTAATACAAGGCTTATAGCATATTTGTTGTTTGTTTAATTGCTTAGTTGAGTCCAGTTCTTTTGGAGACACCATGGCCTATAGCTGACCAGATTCCTCCATGAGATTTCCCAGGCAAGAATACTGGGGTGGGTTGCCATTTCCTCCTCTAGTGGATCTTCCTGACTCAGGGACCAAATCCACACCTCTTGTATTGGCAGGCAGATTCTTTACCAGCAAGGCTAATAGTATTTAACAAGGAATGCGATTTTGAAATCCTTTAAAGTTAATTTTGGGCTTCCCTGATGGCTCAAACAGCAAAGAATCTGTCTGCAGTGCAGGAGACCTGGGTTCAATCCTGGGTTGGGAAGATCCCCTGGAGGAGGGCATGGCAACCCATTCCAGTATTCTTGCTTGGAGAATCCCATGGACAGAGGAGCCTGGTGGGCTACCATCCATGGGGTCACAAAGAATTGGACATGACTGAGCGACTATGTACAACACAGCACAAAATTAATTTTAAGGCAACAAAAAAGTATATTTTTATTCAAATTTTCACTCAAATACATCTATCTATCTATCTATGTAATATGTATATACATGTGTGCTTGGATCTGTGTGTATCTGTATCCACGGGTATGCATGTATATATACATGCATACATGTTTCATCCTGAATTTGAATGGCCTGTAAATAATTATAGCAATAAACACTCTCTTCTTAGAACAGGTGCATGTGCTTTTAGAGAAACATATGGAAAACTATTGAAATTATTCAGGTTTAAACTTGGAATTTAAAATGTGAGCTTTCTTTTGACAGACAGCATACGACTAAGTATATTCACTTTAACACATAAAACTTTCCAGATTATCTAAATAAGCAATTAATTTCTCAAAGTTTCAGATGCAAAAATAAAATGCTATTTGTATATAAAGTGAATATTTTTTCCTTTTGAATGAAGAATTTCCATGTCAGGTAATCTTTATGGTTCATGACTTGAAATGTAAGGGCCCAGGAACATTTTTGTCTCATGGAGTTAGTGTGTTGAGAATGTAGTTTATTAATCCTTGTGCAGTTAGGTAGGACTATGCTCTCTTCCAAAGTGAGCTGGGTAGCATTCTATGACTGGCCAGTGTTCTATGGTTCTATTTTCTCTGATTTTGCAGAGTATTCTAATCTTCTCCAAATGAGTGGAATTGCAGCCCTTTTGAATTGATAGCCGAAGACAAACACCACCCTGTCCAGCAGATCAAATGCCACTTTATTCCTTTGTCCACATTCCTGATGAAATGTGCAAAATATCAGGAAGTTCTCCTGAGAAGACTTTCTGGGCATTTATAATATTAAGACTGACATTTTCGAAGTGAACTAGTATGCCATAAGCCTTTTTGCCCCCCTGAAAATATTAATAAACTTTCCTCACCGAAAATAATTATAAAGAAAGACAATTTTGCCTACTATCTACCAACTAATTTCAGAGTGTTGTGCTATGATTTATACTGTTTTCTAAAGTTTTTACAGGAATTTTGGAAGTCTTTTATTTGCCTCTTTAAATCTCACTTTCTCAGCTTTGCATCCTCCAGGTAATCATAACCTGGATTTTTGGTTAACCTTTTTTTTTTTTTTTTACAAGTTTGGAAGCCTAAACTATGCCGGTTCTGATGAACTGGTCCTTGACAGTTATGAATGGTGGACTAGTTGTGGTAAAGCAGCGAGGGAGCTAACAGCAGGTTTGAGACTGGCTTTGAATAAATCATCAACCAAAGANTGCCAATTTTTATCATTATATAAATGACATATTATCTATTTATTCCTCTGTGTTTTAATTATTTCCTGAAATGTTATGCTCTTCAGATTGACCCATTACTATAAATTCCTTTTTTTTTTTTAATGGAAGAAGGCCAAAAATCTAAGTTAAAGGGTCATTTCTCTGATATATTTGTAAGAAGATCTCATCAAGTTTTTAGTTGCTTGGTCACTTATTCCCCTCAAGTTATGCATGCTATGGTTTATTTGTATTTTATGAAAGCCACTATTATTAGCCCATGATTAGTTGAGAATCATTCAAGGCCACCACTATCAATGACAAACAAAAAATATCTCTAAAAAATTCTGTGAGTACTTATAATCCAAGTATTTTTTTCTTTGAAAGATTAGTTTAAAAACCGGGTAGATGTCTTTGAAAGTGTTTATAAAAAGTGGAGGTTGTGAAAGAATGGACAGTGTTTGTAGTCATATATGCTAACAAGAAAAAAACCTTTTTTTTTTTTTTTTACAAGTTTGGAAGCCTAAACTATGCCGGTTCTGATGAACTGGTCCTTGACAGTTATGAATGGTGGACTAGTTGTGTTAAAGCAGTGAGGGAGCTCATAGCAGGTTTGAGACTGGCTTTGAATAAATCATCAACCAAAGACACAATGGTGCTGCAAGAACAGGCCATACCCTGTGCAGCTATGTGCTCCCTAGTTGCCTGGAGACCATGAATCTTGGGCATTGTAGAAATACTGGAAATATTTTTAGTCATCTTAAGCTTCCTAAGCTCTTTAAGATACAGAACATATTTAAATGTTAAATATATTTAGTGTAAAGTTCAATATATATTTTTCTTAAACTAACACTGCCACTATTACACATAAAGTGTTCATGATTATATGTAAGGTGTTCAACAGCTTTAAAATTAGGGTCTATATTTGAAATCATAAATGGAATTGACCTTTCGTATCACTTTTGAATAAGTGCAACCCAACTACTGTGCTACCTTCTCGAATCCTTTCAGTGATTGTAGAATTCCTTCAATATGGTATCATTAAACTTGTAGGAGGTAGAAACCATTACAAAAGGCCCATTCAAATTCGGTTAAAACTCTTATGAAAATGGTTTATTTAATTTATATGTATAAATAATATAACCAAAATGCAGGAAAAAAGTTACTAAAACATAATTCTGTACTAAATTAATACAGTGTTTTCATTTTGCCTCTCTTATTATGACAGTTGAATTATATATGCTGTACTAAATGGATGTCTGGTATAAAGAGCAAAGATCAACAAATGAGTGTTTAGGACAGTAAATTATACGTTAAAAATCTATAAATAGCTTAATAAATATATTCCCCCATGTAAAAAGCAGAAAATTGCAGGCTACAAAGTAGATTATCCAAATGGTGCTGTTTTGAAATCACCTTCGGAATAGTACACATTGTCTCATCGAGTTTAAAGCTTCTGCATATAAAACTTCAGTTTTATAAAACTAGCACTTTTGAAATGCTTTTATTTAGTTTTTTCTTATGTCTCATTTCATCCTTGAAATTATTTAGAGTGACCTAAATATCTTATTTGGTTCAGGAGGACAGAATTCATAGTTGAGATAATCAGAGAAGAGAGAAAATAAGAGTTTTCTTATTTTCGGCAGGCTCCAAGCTGCAGTCCCTGGGATTGTCCATGAGATTGTGCCTGGTATTCTTCAGGCACAGGAGTGGGCGTGCCCTCCTCCACTGGTTCTTCCTGGCCCAGGGATTGAACTCATAGCTCCTGCAACTCCTGCATCATCAGGTGGATTCTTTGCCACTGAGCCACTTGGGAAGACCTAGCTACTCTATATTCGTCTTATTTTTGGCAGCAACAGTTATGTTCAGGAGACCATGCTAGGACAACAAAGATGAAACAGATAAGAAAACTGCCCTCAGAAAACTTGTTGCTTTAGAAGATAATGCATGTACTCACTCAAGTAAATAACACTATTATGTAAAAGTTAATAATGAAGTTGAAGATGTTTAGAACACAAGATTCATGTTGGATTATCCAACAGAGGAACTCTGTAACATCAAAGTCTTATTTTGGGGGAGATTCCTTAGAAGTAAGGGGAGAAAATGGCCATATTAGCTTCTTTAGAGAAATGCTTCTAGAAGTCCCCTGAGGAGGAAAGTTAAATTTTAGATAAGAAAGGGATTGTTTATTCATTCTAAAGTTGTAATATCTAATTTTCTGAAATGATTTGCATGCCAGGAGAGAGAATTCTCCTGAAAGGAGAGCAACAGTAAAGCCAGGCATGGGAACGATAGCAGGTGCTGTGTATGTATCCTTTGCAGGAAAGGAAGCCCACAGATTATCTCTTCTGCCTTTATGTCTGTTTAGGGGAGAAGTTGGACAGCTTCTAGGCCAGTAGATTGGGTTACTGGTGTATTTGGAACATTGGTAAACTTTGTAATTATTTCTGAAGTCTTTGGTTTTCTTGTGGCCAATGGAGCAGAATGATTCAACAATTCTAATTTCACAGGGGTACAGAGAATGGAGACATGAATCCTTCTGGAAGATAAGTTTATGTTTATCCCAATATACAAATAGTTGTTTGCAAGTTATTTGTCCTATGTTATCATGCTAAATTATGAGCTCTTTAAGGGAGTGGCTATACTATCATAAAGGATGCTTTTAATAGTTAGTTATAAAATAACCCAGTGCAACTGTGTTAAACTACAAATAATTTATTAGCTTACATAAGAAGTTCTGAGGTTGGGTGGTCCTAAGATCGGTTATTTCAGTGGTTCAATGATGTCATCAAGGATGCAGTTTCTTTCTAACTTCCTCCAATGTCTTTCTCATCAAGTCAGTTTCCTTTGTGGTTGAATGAACTGTGCTAGGAGGAACAGATTCCAGGCAGTGAATGACATGAACAAAAATACAGAGTCTGAAGACCATAGGGCAATGTAGGAGACAAGAATTTTTTTTATTTGACTGAAATATAGTAATTAATGGGGCTTATATTGAAAAAGGTATGCCCAGGCATTGTAAGGCCCTGAATATGGAACTAAGGAGTTTAGGTTTAACTCTGTAGACGATTCAGAACCATGGGTACATTTTAGCTAGGACACTGATAGAATGAGGAAAGGGCTATAAGAATATGATTCCAGCCTCTCAGCAGGATGGGCTGGAGAGTAGATGGCTTAGAGGTGGCCTAAATCAGAATGAAGCCTAAAGCAATAGCTCAGACAAGTAGTAATCAAGGTCTGAAATAGCGTAGAGGTTGTTAGATAACCTCACTGAGTCAATGGACAGGAGTTTGAGCAAACTGAAAGATAGTGAAGGCTGGCGAGCTGCAGTCCATGGGGTTGCAAAGAGTCAAACATGACCAAGTGACTGAACAACAAGATGATGGGATAAGGTCACTAAAACTATGGATACAAGAGCTAGTGCAGAGGTAGAATTGACAGGATTTGTCCACTTATTGGGTGGGCAAAGGGAGGTGAGGTGTCAAAACACATAAGACATATCATTAATTCAAATAGGAAACACAAGGAAGGGGATAGGCAACATTTTAAGGCTTATCCTCTATACCAGGCACAGGCATTTTGCAGCAGTGCAAGGATTCACTTCCAGGACAAATCCATGAGGGAGGTTTATTATCCCATTCTACCAATGGGGAAACTGAGGCTAAGGGAGAGGTTTAAGAAATGTTCTTGTGCTGAAGCGGTTAGCAAAGGGAATCGCTAAAATTTAAACTGGATCTTCCTAATTTCAAAGTTCATGCTTTATCATTTCTATCTTCTAAAATGCAAGGAGGTACTCATTTATTTTTATTGTTTTTCTTGAGGACTCCGTGGCCTGGAGAATGTTCTCTTAAACGACATGCAAGGGTACCCAGCCTCTGACCTTGACTTGCTTTTGCAGTTTCTTTTTCCATTATGTGTCTTACTTCTTCCACCCAATAATGGTTATTATTTGGAATTTCATAAGGACACCTTCCTCCCTCCCTCCTCCCTCCCTCCCTATTTCTTTAGTTCCTTCTTCCTTCTTTTCTTTTTCTTTCTTTCTCTCCTTCTTGTTACCTGCTTTCTTATCCTAGAATGCATTTCCTCAACTCTCATTCCTATGGGAATTCCACCTATCTAATTCTTCCATCACTCTTTTTCTGATTATTTATTTTTATTCATTTTGAATTCCCAAGTACTTTGTGATTACTGTAGTAACACCTGATCACATCTTCCTTGCAAAACTGTCAGTCCTTAAGCGTAGATAGTGGTTTCATCAGCCCTTATATTCAATGAAGAATGTCTTACAAGACCATATGTTTACGGGAAGTGAGGGATGGAGAAAGAAAGGAAAGGGAAAAAATAAATACAAGAGAAAACAGAAGAACAATACAGAAAAGTGAAAAGTAATTTGAAGATTACTTTCAATTATACTTGCAAAGTATTCTTTATTCTTTTTTTGTTCTCTCTTTAAATTTAAGTATAGGTGATTCACAGTGTTGTGTTAATTTCTGTTGTACAGCAGAGTGACTTAGTTATGAATATAGATACACATACTTTTTTCATAATCTTTTCCATTATGGTTTATTCCAGGGCATTGGATATAGTTCCCTGTGCTATATAGTAGGACTTTGTTGTGAATCCATTCTATTTTTAAAATTTATTTAATTGTAGGAACATTGTTTTACAATTTGGGGTTGATTTCCGCTGTACAACAGCATAAATCAGTCATAATTAGACATATATCACCTCTTTCTTGAGCTTCCCTCCCCTCCCTCAACCCAGCCCTCTAGGTCATCACAGAGTGCCAGGCTGGGCTCCCTGTGTTATACAGCAACTTCTCAGCAGCCATCTATTTCACGCATGGTAGTGTAGATATGTCTATGCTATTTTCTCTGTTCACTCCACTCTTTTCTTCCCTCATTATCCACAGATCCATTCTCTACATCTCATTTTCATTCCTTCCCTGAAAATAAGTTAATCAATACTATCTTTCTACATTCCACACATTTGTGTTAATATACCATATTTATTTTTCTCTTTCTGACTTACTTCACTCTGTGTAACAGGCTCTAGGTTCATTCACCTCCCTAGAACTGACTTAAATTTGTTCTTTTTTATGGCTGAGTAATTGTTGTATATATATATACCACATCTCCTTTATCTATTCATCTTCCAGTGGACATCTAGGTTGCTTTCATGCCCTAGGTACTGCAGATAGTGGTGCTGTGAACATTGGGGTATGTGTGTCTTTTTCAATTATGGCTTTCTTAGAGTACATGCTTTGTAGTGGGATTGCTAGGTTGTGTGGTTGCTTTATTCCTAGTTTTTCTTTTTCTAAGGGATCGCCATACTGTTCTCCACAGTGAATGTATCAATTTACATTCCCACCAAGAGTACAATAGGGTTCATTTATTAAAGAATGGAAATAATCTTTATGAAGAAAGACTCTTGTCATGATAGTAAGGAGCTTTTAATAATAAGAAGTGGATTTATATTAGAATATATTCTAGTATGACTTAAGGAAAATATAGTCAACATTTCAGAGCTGAAAAAATCCTCAATCATCTTCTAGACTGTTGTAAAGAATAAAGCCAAAACATCGTACAGAGCATGTGTATACCAAATATTGCTAGAAATTTTTGAAAGAATTGATAATCTGTTTTTTTTTAAAGATTTTTTTGATGTGGACTACTTTTTAAAAGTATTAGCTGAATTCTTTATATATATGTGTGTGTGTGTGTGTGTGTGTGTGTTTTTCTGTTTTGAGTTTTATGGCCTCAAGGCTTATGGGAACCTAGTTCCTTACCAGGGATCGAACCTGCACCCTCTTCATTGGAAGGCAAAACCTTAACCACTGGACTACCAGAGAAATCCCTGATAATCTACTCTGAGGGATTCTCTCCCCCTCTGTGATTCATACCACATCATGTTCAACTTATTTCATGTATCTCTCTCCTTCACTAGGGGCAAGGGTTGGGCCATATTAATCTTTGCTTTCTCAGAGCTCAGCACAATCCCTGGACCTGGTAAGCCCATAATCAACACTAAATGAGATTGTATGTACAGTACAAAGCCATGACACAGACTAAGGGAGTTGCCAGTGCTGAACTGAATACACAGGGAATTAAGCAGGTTGAAAAGTATCATCAGATTTAGCTTTTGTTTAGCCAATGATTTAACAATATGTCAATAAGTATATCATTAACTTGGGGATTTTATCTACTGTTTTACTTTGCTGAGCACAGTACAAAAGAGGAAATAGGTGCATACAACGTGAATCCTGCCATCCAGGAAATTCTTCTCTGCAGTTAATCCCAGTGTGGGGAGATTTGACCAAATTACAAGAAATAAAAGAAATACTATACAAAACCATGGGCTTCCCATCATGGGTTTCCCAGGTGGCGCTCAGTTCAGTTCATTTCAGTTACTCAGTCATGTCCGACTCTTTGTGACCCTATGGATTACAGCACACCAGGCTCCCCTATCCATCACCAACTCTTGGAGCTTACTCAAACTCATGTCCGTTGAGTCAATGATGCCATACGAACATCTCATCTTCTGTCCTCGCCCTCTCCTCCTGCCTTGAATCTTTCCTAGCATCAGGGTCTTTTCCAATGAGTCAATTCTTCACATCAGGTGGCCAAAGTACTGGAGCTTCACCTTCAGCATCAGTCCTTCCAATGAATATTCAAGAGTGATCTCCTTTAGGATGGACTAGTTGGATATCCTTGCAGTCCAAGGGACTCTCAAGAGTCTTACGCAACACCACAATTCAAAAGCATCAATTCCTCCATGCTCAGCTTTCTTAATAGTTCAACTCTCACATTTCTACATGAATATTGGAAAAACCATAGCTTTGACTAGGTGGATCTTTGTTGGCAAAGTAATATCTCTGCTTTTAAAATGCTGTCTAGGTTTGTCATAGCTTTTCTTCCAAGGAGCAAATGTCTTTTAATTTCATGACTGCAGTTACCATCTGCAGCGATTTTGGAGCCTAAAAAAATAAAGTCTGTCACTGTTTCCACTGTTTCGCCATCTATTTGCCATGAAGTGATGGGACCGGATGCCATCATCTTAGTTTTCTGAATGTTGAACTTTAAGCCAACGTTTTCACTCTCCTCTCTTACTTTCATCAAGAGGCTCTTTAGTTTTTCGCTTTCTGCCATAAGGGTGGTGTTATCTGCATATCTGAAGTTACTGATATTTCTCCTGGCAATCTTGATTCCAGTTTGTGCTTCATCCAGCCCAGAATTTCTCATGATGTACTCTGCATAGAAGTTAAATAAGCACGGTGACAATATACATCTTCACGCACTCCTTTCGTGATTTGGAACCAGTTTGTTGTTCCATGTCCAGTTCTAACTGTTGCTTCCTAACCGGCATACAGATTTCTCAAGGGGCAGGTCAGGTAGTCTGTTATTCCCATCTCTTGAAGAATTTTCCAGAGTTTGTTATGGTCCACACAATTAAAGGCTTTGGCATAGTGAATAAAGAAGAAGTAGATATTTTTCTGGAACTCTCTTGCTTTTTCAATTATCCAGTGGAAGTTGGCAATTTGATCTCTGGTTCCTCTGCCTTTTCTAAATCTTCTATATGGCTGGAAATGCTTCTGCATAGGTCTTCTCTGTGTAACCACCCAGCTGAAATCAAGTAAGGCTGTTCCTTACCCGTGTTGACCATCACGGTGACTACTGCATTCTGGTTTCAGGAAGTGTTACCTCCACAAATGATTGCCTTGTAGCAATTTAAATTTTGAGCTTTAATTAATGAAAAGCTTTGCCTTCTATTAAAAGAGCTTTATGAACTATCAGAAAGGTANCTGTTCCTTACCCGTGTTGACCATCACGGTGACTACTGCATTCTGGTTTCAGGAAGTGTTACCTCCACAAATGATTGCCTTGTAGCAATTTAAATTTTGAGCTTTAATTAATGAAAAGCTTTGCCTTCTATTAAAAGAGCTTTATGAACTATCAGAAAGGTATAGATATTTACATAAGTGCACATCTATTTCTGGCTGGCTGGCTGGCTGTTTATCATCTAGCTATATTTGGCTTGGCAGTTAGGGCCTTTGGGATTCCATCCATGGTCTCTTCCTTAGAAGGGTGCTCTCGTCTCTCCTGCAGATTTTGGCTCCTCCTGCTGAAGGCCTGGTGGGATGCTTCGTGGGGAAGAGAAGGCTGCATGTATTCAGTGTCAACTCTGTCAGGAGCTTGCCTACAGTGTTGTTTGATTCCAGATATACCAGCCTGAGGAATCTCCTTTTTTTTACTTTCCTTTTTTTCCCTCCCTCTTTCTAGTCTAAATGTTATCAGATAAAAGCAATAAACTCTCCTAATTCCTAATTAAATTATTTTCTCCCTTTCACTGCCCTAAAATGCATGTTTTATATTTCCCAAAATTCTTGACATTCTTTCAGTTCAGTGGTTTTTTCACAATAGTCCACCTATTTGACATTTTGGAGTTCACACTTATACTTCTGGTTTAATTTCCACCTCAGAAATTTATTACATCATATGCAAATATTAACTGAAAAGACACAGCCACAGCCCTGAGGTGTTGAGACCCTGGGAAATGTTTTTAGCAAAGAAGCGTGATCAATTACAAAGGCCCCACATTAATGGAGGAATTCATACATAGTGATAAGGAGCTGATTGTGTGCACACATGCTCAGTGTTTCTGGGATGCAGGAAAGGAGTGTCCAGTCAGGGTTAGCAGCAAACCTGGGGGATTCCTGAATAGGTAATCCTCATGCAACTCTGTAAGGTGGTAAGGTTGCATTCTATCTAAATCATAATCAGTACAGCATCATAGGTAAAAGTGAACATTTTCTAAAAATTCGTTTCTGATAGGAGATCAAACTTCAGGGTAGAAATTGGTGCCTTTGGATTCAGAGATATTTTGTCGTTAGGAATGTGGATAGATGCTCTTCCCATCTAAGAATTCAAACAAGCATGAATTCAGAGTACACTTGAATTAGCTCTTAAGTAGCTATAATGAACACACCAATTATTTTCTTTTTGTAAACTAAATGTGCAGGTTTAGTGTTTCTTTAATAAAGTGCTTTTCTTTTGGAAAAGGGAGTTCAGTCAACTGAGACGTTTTTCCAGAAAGCTCTGCCTTACGTAAAGCAACTACATCATAAGGGAGGGGAAAAAAATGGGACAGAAAGCACTAGCTATGGTTAGGGAGAAATCGAGTGAGTGAAACTAAGGGCATGTGAAGAACAGTCAATATCCAGCAACAGCGGCAAAACAGTTTCAATTTTCTGGATTATTAATTCAAATTCACACGCACATGCCAGTTAAAATTAAAGGCCTCTTTTTATTGCACTAGTTTAAATTAAAGATTATATTCTGCTCCACAAGTCTGAATTAAATAGCTTATTTTGCACACCAAGCTCTCATTTTAAAGCTAATAAAGAAAAGACATAGCATGTACGTGCAAGCTCGAGACAGGAAGGGTCTAAATTACTACACCTGTTTCACTTGGGAGCTACTTTATTAGTGTTACAAAACTTGGCTTTCAATTTGGCACTCAGAAGCACATTTAGAACAAGCATTTCTTTGTTTTGACAGAGAAGCCGTGGTAAATGAATGACGTTTGAGCTAGGTGTGAAATGTGAAGGTACAAAATTAACTGGTAAGGTAATTACTGTTCTAATTCTGCATAAACAAGCGTTTTGAAAATCATTAATAGTTCAGGGAAATAATGTTAGTGATTAAATAAGGTGGCTTGCATCACTGAGCACAACTAAGCTCCTTTAATTACATTTGAAAGCAAGGGAAAGCAGCTAATTAAAATTAGCACAGGGTTCCTGAATGACCAGCACTGCATTGTTGCTCTAACCTGTATAATTGTGTGTTTATTAATACATCTTCATTTTCCCTCTTGAGCATTTAACAAAATTATTTAAAATAACTAATAACCTTTAAGGAGTAAATGTGAATGAATCCAGTTATCTAAAGGAAAACTGCAGGCCTCACTCAGGCCAACCATTGATTCCCTTTCCCAATGCCCATTAACACTGGTGGGAACTCCATGGTTGAAACCCAGCAAAGCAATGCCAGGAACTTTGTGCCACTGGACAGTTAGCATCCCTGGCAATGCTTTATGGGATCCTGGCTTGACCACTCATTGTCCCTTTTAAGGAAAAAGCAATATAATTTGGGTTTAAATGTCTCACTTGACTGTTTTCAGAGTCATCCATTCATCCATGCAGTTAACTCATTCATTTGTTCATAAATGTCATTCCTTCAGTAAAATTTATCAAGCGTTTAGTACCATTCCTGGAGTTATAGGGATGAGAAGGACATGGTTCCAGGAATGACCAGCTATATAATTTGAAGGAATAGCACAAAGTGAAAGTGGGAATACAACAATCATCAAGGATTTCATGACAGAGCATTAAGTCAAGTGTGGGGCCTATTGAGTGTAGGGCCCTGTGCAATTGCACCAGATTTGGAGCAGGGAAGCTCAACTCAGTGAGCTCAAGTTGGAAGATAAATACAAAAGCAAATGGTGATAAGAAAACGTGATTCTTGTATGCATCATTGTGGGCAGAGGAACAATACCCCAACAACTGTTCTTACATGTGCTGAATTGTACAGATGACACCTCGAGTCACTGCCCACTTCTACCGAATATCCCCATCTTTAACCTGCTGAAATCAAAATTCACTGCTCAAACCATAAGCTTCCTAAAAACAGTAACCTTGATTATTTATGTGGAGATAGGTATTCAATAAAGGAATATAAGAACATGTTCAAAGTGTGTTGAGTATTGAATAAATGGAATAAAATGATCTATTATGATAGCAACTAAAAGTTTTCTTTTTTTTTTTTTTTGGTGCTTGTTATATGACAGGCACTGTTGTAAGTACAGTAAAATAATCTCATTTAATGTTCCAGCAACTTTACAAGATAAGTACAATCATTGCCCACATTTACAAATGCCAAATTTGGGGGAAGTATTTAAGAAACTATGTGACAGAGCTGTATTTAACGCAAATGGTCTGGCTCTGCCTGGAGAAGAGAATGGCAACCCACTCCAGTATTCGTGCCTGGAAAACTCCACGGACGGAGGAGCCTAGTGGGCCACAGTTACAGAGTCACAAAGAGTCACGACTGAGCATGCATGCATACACAGTCTGCTTCTATAGCCTGTGTTTCCAGTCACTGTACTGAAAGATAATGCGGGCAAGGAAAATTACTCTGACTTGGTCCCCATTTTCTGCATTTCGATTTGTGAGCATAGATTGACTTGGATTATTTGAAAATCTGAGTTGCTTTTTGCATGCCAATAAAATAAACACAAGATATAGTGGGGGAATTTCAGTTATTTTTTAATTTAGGGAAAATAATTTTCGCTCTAGTGCTTAGGTAAGAATTTATATATCAGTGGAAATTTTATGTTAGTGCTGTCATCAGCCCCCTATGAAGTGGCCCAGTAGACCTAGTAATTACTCTGGTCCAACATCTCTCAGAGAGATCAATGCTTTTCAAGTTTCTTCTTGCTCTAAACAATGTCTAACAACAGACTGTGCCATATCTGAGAGAAAGGCTGCAGAAAATTTTAAAGATTCTTTTGTGTTTTGAGAAATTTGAGTTTGCATAAAGTTTGCAATAAAGTACGGATGAGGTGTGTAAAGATGAACCCTCACTGTCACACTAGACTCCAGAAATTTTGTTGAGGAGGAAGAATGGCTGTAGGACTTGATCTACTCTAAGACCACAAAGGAAGCCTAGATGGGAATACTAAACATCTCCATATCATGTTCTAAGCAAGATTTATAAGAAAGTTTTTCCTCATCCTTCCCCGTGTGTGTGTGTGTGTGTGTGTGTGTGTGTAGGTTATTTCTTCATTCTCCTTCTCATATTTTTTTTTCTTTTAAATTTTATCAGATGTGAGAGGTGAATCAAATAATGCAGCAGCACTCAACAAATTTCTGTTTTCAGATTATTTCTATTCCAACCCTCCATTCTTGGCTTTTTTTCCTGAAGATCCATATGACAGTGGGTCAGATGTATTGATGTGGTTCACCACACAAGTTTCCATGCTTTTTGTCTGTGTGGCCACAGGTTTAACATGATGAACATTCATTTGGTAGGGTGAATCAAAGGACCTGGGAATAACTGAGGCTGTCTGAGAGAACCATGTTGGTGGTGTTTTGTTCCGTTGTAGCTGAATTTCATTTAGTGTTGGCAATGAAGATCTACTCATTCTCCTACATTACAATTGCATCATTTCATAGTAAATGTTTTGTGGGCTGGTGAGACTGAAAAATCTTGGAACGACATCATTCACTCTTATTTTCTCAGTTACCCAAAACCATAAGAGCAGATGATAAAGTTTTCTTACTTAGCATATTTAGAAGTCTTAGTTCTTTGGTTAGTGGAAAATTAAATCATTAAAAATCATAGAATTTTAAGTAGGGGAAGGACCAATAGGATAACAGATGCTTTTAAATTAACTGAAACATTGCAAGTGTTCATTGATAATCTCAACAATAAATATAAGCTCTACTTTTGTATCCCATCCTGTTTTTAATTCACTGCTCAGAGGCCCCTTAAGACTCCCATTCTTCATTTACTTTATTAATTTTGCTGATTTCTTGGATTAGACTTCTCCGATATCTGATCTGAGCATAATTATACTACCCCATCGTCTCCGCCAACATTTTCCTAATCCATTGAATGTTGACTGTTTCTCTGTAGTTCTTTTAAAGGTATTCCGTATCTTCCTAATTGTTGAATCTGATGTTTGTACTTATCCTTCTTTTCCCTTGACCTTACTGCATCATTTAAGATGGTTGGAAATTCCCTCTTTTCCTGAAAGATCCTTCTTCCATGGTTTCCACAATCCTTTCATGCCCTAGTTATCTTTCTATCTCTCTTACTTATTCTGCTTGATCTTGTTCATGGACTGCATTATGTTTTCCAATGACGTGAATACAAACCATACCTCAAAGTTTAGTTTCTGCATATATTTCCTTGTACTTTGAAATGGTTGTGTTAGCCATATTGGTATGATTTTTTAGGAAGATGAATTTTCCTTTACATTTCTTAGACATAGTTTGTAGTTATTTGTGATTATTGAGTCCTTAATAGACTACTTAACATAAGAATACAGCATTTGTGTTTACTTTTCTCATCAGTTCCCATCGAGCACATTGCACATTGCATTTCCATGTTGCAGTGTTTGGGATGGAGAAAACACTTGATAACTATTTGTTGAAAGAATGAATGAATAAATGAGACATTTTTATGTTTCCATTTTGTTATTTCTCCTGTGCTTTAGTTGCCTAATGGATGTCAGTATTTTAGTGTCTACTGCCACCTGAAACTTAACATGTCTAAAACCGAACTGTCATTATTTCCAAAACCATATCTGAATACAGCCTCTCAGTTTGTCAGTGACCTTATTATCTCCCCAGTTACAAAGATTCTCAGTTATTGACTTATTCTTAACTCCTTTCTATTTGCCTTATATACATTTGTCTTCTATGCATTTCTATTTACTTATATGCATTGTCTCATATTAGTTCCCATAGCATATCTATAAATTATATTGTAAAATATATATAAATATATATCTATATAGGCATATTCAATTCAGCTCAGTCACTCAGTTGTGTCCGACTCTTTGCGACCCCATGAATCAGAACACTCCAGGCCTCCCTGTCCATCACCATCTCCTGGAGTTCACTCAGACTCACGCCCATCGAGTCAGTGATGCCATCCAGCTATCTCATCCTCTGTCGTCCCCTTCTCCTCCTGCCTCCAATCCCTCCCAGCATCAAAGTCTTTTCCAATGAGTCAGTTCTTCGCATGAGGTGGCCAAAGTACTGGAGCTTCAGCTTCAACATCAGTCCTTCCAAAGAAATCCCAGGGCTGATCTCCTTCAGAATGGACTGGTTGGATTTCCTTTCAGTCCAAGGGACTCTCAGGAGTCTTCTCCAACACCACAGTTCAAAAGCATCAATTCTTCGGCGCTCAGCTTTAGTGTCCTCATTTCAGAATTAAAGAAACCCCTGAGCCATGAATAAATTGTTTCATCAAATTCAGATGACTATGAATTTGATGGAACTGGAATTTAAGCGCATATCTGTATATTAGACTTTCGAGCTTAGACTCAGAACAACTTTTCATCTTTATTTACTACCTAGAAGTTTTTTGTTTCCATTGCTGCCACCCAATCTGTTTCCTCTTCCCCTTGATCCTGCACTATTGCAATATTACTCAAAAATTTTCTCTTCATTTCTTTCTCTTTCCTTGCTTTATACAATGATATTAAAATACCATTGTCTACTCTAACTTTCCATGACTCAACAAAGACTTTGAAATAAGATCCATTTGCTAAATTTTATTTTAGGGTCCTTTCCAATCTAATCTTCACTAAATGTCTAGTCCAGTTCTAAATATAGCCATAAATATATGCTACCTTCTGCCCAAATGGGCTTAACTGCTTCTTCTAGTATGCAACCTGCTTTTCTATTGCAGTCTTTCACACTCATGATGCACTGGCTGCTTTTTAAAAAATTATTAATCTGATTCTAAGTCCAAGTCACATATTCATGCCTCTATGGAGACTCTCCTAATTGCTCCATCTGATAATAATCTCAACCTCTTATGAATTTCTTAAATATTTACCAATAATATTTGTTACTAAAATGCCTTATACATCAGTTCAGTTCAGTTCAGTCGCTCAGTCATGTCAGACTCTTTGTGACCCCATGAATCACAGTACGCCAGGCCTCCCTGTCCATCACCAACTCCCAGAGTTCACTCAGACTCATGTCCATCGAGTTGGTGATGCCATCTAGCCATCTCATCCTCAGTCGTCCCCTTCTCCTCCTGCCCCCAATCCCTCCCAGCATCAGAGTCTTTTCCAATGAGTCAACTCTTCGCATGAGGTGGCCTTATACATAGTTCCTAACAAATCCTTGTCAAACAAATGCACGTGTATTTTAAAGTTTTCCCAATGAATTTATAACATTATAAATGTTAGAGATCACATTTAATGCAAACCTATAAACTTTATCTTTGATTATGACTCATTAAAGAATCCCAGATACTTAAGTATTTTATTTTACTTGTCTTATAACTACTCTATTTTGTGTGGAATAAAAGCACAATTTAACTTCCTTACAATTAAACTTAACAAGTATTTATTGAGCATTTATTGTATGTTAAGTCCTGGGAACATAAAGATAAATAAGCCATGATTTCTCAAAACCTAAATATCTTTTAGGGGGAAATGAAGACATTCAATTGACTATGAAGAAAGAAATTATTTCTCTCTGGGGTGGTAGAAGTCAGAGGTCTTTACAGAGAAGGAAACTTTTGACTTCAGCATTGAAGAGGAATACTATTTCACAAGGTAAAGAATAAAAGGAAAAGCATTCCAGATAGAAGAAACATTATAAACAAAGACTCAGGAGTGTGATAAGGTGTGCACATTTAGGGATTAGCAAGTAGAACAGGATGGTCTGAGCTTGAGGGAGGGTGGAAGGAGATGAGGCTGGAGGGAGAGACTGGAGCCAGTGCAAATAGGGTCTTGAGTGCCAAGTAAAGGCTCTGAATCTTACCTGAGAGACAATAGGAAGACATCAAAGCTTTGGGAACTGTGAATGGCATAACAAGAACTATGCTTTTGAAAGAAAATCTGTTTGGAACATGGCAGATAGTTTCATGTGCAGGAGCCAGGGAGCAAGGAACCCAGCTTGGGGTCAATATTAAGCTCAAACAATAAATGGTAGGAATTTAAAGTAGGGATATAACGGATTTCAAACACATTTGGAATGGATGGATTCCAAGCACATTTCAGAGATAAGACAACTTAAATTCCCAAGAAGATGCATCAATCGACAATGTATATTGTCAATAACTGCATTATGTGCTTGTGTACAAAGGCGGACGGGTTCTTTACCACTGAGGCCACCTGGGACGCCTCTACTATAGTATGGTGATTTAGTTGCTAAGTTGTGATGGACTCTTGCGACCCCATGGACTGTAACAGCCTGCCAGGCTCTTCTGTCCATGGGATTTCCCAGGCAAGAATACTGAAATGAGTTGCTATTTCTTTCTCCAGGGGATCTTCCCCATCCAGGGATCGAACTCACATCTCTTGTGTCTCCTGATTTGCAGGCAGATTCTTTACCACTGAGCTACCAGGGAGCCGATAGGGTAGTGCATATGTTGTCAAATATTGTATTATAATCTCAATTATTTTTTCCTCTCATTCTAATGGTGGGTTTTTAGGGTTGTATTCACCCCACCACCCTCAACTTGTCCAAGAGCAGCTCATTATTTCTAAGGTTGAGGAGGAAACTACAGGATAGAGACAAAAAACAAAAACACAATTCAGTGGACCAAAATAAGGATAAAACTGAAACCTTTTCTCTTTAGCCCTATATTTTAATCACTTGAACAAAAAGAACCACCAGAATAAATTATGGGACATCTCCCCCTAGAATCTCTCATTGTATTTCAGAGAGTTCTTTGTTTCAAATTTTGTAGGTAGGTCATATTTTATGAAATGAAATTTCTTTGATAATTCATGGTCATTCATGTGGACATAATTTTCATTTGCATGACAACTGTGGAAGGTTCACATTTCTGTAACCAGGAGTGGGGCTTGGGAAGGGAGGGTTGGGAGTGGAAAACTGGGAACAGAGTTTGATTTGGTGTTGTAGCCATCCTGACACTTTCCACCTCTGGGTACTTATTTTATTTTAAATCCCAATGTTTCATTCCATTAGTGTTTTGATTTTTTTAAAAGGTGCAAACTCCTTAACCTGTTCTCCATTTGAACGATGTTCTCTTTGAGAACACAGAGCCAGCAAATTACTTAAAACAGCAAAGTGTCATGATTCAATAGTCATAACTTTTCTTCATATTAATAATGGTTTCCCCTCTGAATTATATCTACATGTCAATCATATCAATAGAGTAGAAAAATGATGTTTGGCAACGTTACAAAACATAGACTTCTTGGAACCTGGTTATTTTCTATTTTTTAAACCTTTAATACTGAGCTAAAATCGATACTAAATCTGAAAAATAATCAATAAGGATACATTATATTTTGTTAAGTATTTGGTGTAAATCTTTCAGCCTTTACAAATTTTGAACTTATGGTGGTGTATACTGGTGAATTGTAAATTAGGTGTTTTTAAAACACATATGTTTTTAATTAATGCATGATATAATACAACAATAAATACAACCAAAAATAAAATGCTAATTTATATTTTATATTTAGATATAATCAAGTCAGGTTGAAACAGACACTTGATGTTTCCCACATTGATTCAGCATTTATATCTCAGATGCAAAAGGATCCAATGAATAATAATTTACATATATATACATTTTAAACAGTAAAAATAGATGGAATCATGTATAGGCTTGCATGGCAAGATAGTGGAATACTAGAAAGCAGTTCAATTGTGAGATGTAAAAACTTAGGAAATTGATAAGCAATTTAAGAAAGATGTAAATTATAGCTCCAAATAAATTATGCAGTTAAGTATTTTAGAATCTCTATTAGTATAGCCTAGGCATTCTGTATTCTTTATAAGCAGCTTCCATATTTTTCAAAAATAATAAGAACCTAAAATATCTATCCTGGCTGAAAAGATTTTTGTCTTTTTTCTCTTAGGGTAGGTATGGAATGGTGTTGGTTGATGTCGCAGAGGTAGACAGTGAATCAGGCTGACATAGAGGAGAGATCCCTTAAGGGTGTTTGTTGACCACAAGGTTTTCTCTTTCTGTTGGTAATCTGGTTTTTTGAGTATGAACTGCTCTGATTAATAAACTTACACAGCAGCAAGGTCAGGTGATTATGAACATAAATTCTGGCATTGCACTGATTGTGTGACCATGAGCAAGAAATTTGACCTTTCTTTACCTTGGTTTGCTCATCTGTAAACTAGAAATCAAACTTTAGGGTAAAAAGTCATCATCTATGTAAAGACAAAATGTCACTGTGCCTGGCATATAGTAACTCTATATAAATGTTAGTTATTGGTACCTTTATGAGCTGGAATTCTACCTCCTTCTTTACTCTGACTTTACCTTAGTTTACTTCCTGATTCTGAGACCCTAGAAATGGATTTGCTGTCTCTTGAGTAAATCTGTTTCATTCCTTTTTTGCCCTTTAATTCTGACTTGGTAGTTTACATTGTCTCATTATCCCTTGTGCTTTGCTTTTTGGCCATGAGCCCACAGACCCAAGATTTGGATGAATTTGTTTTCATAGGAACTCAGAATTGTCTCCTCTGTTTTGGACTCATTACACATACTCTCTTCCAGTTGTAGCAACTCCAAACCCTGTATTTATCTTGGGCTGCTTATCTTCTCTCTCTTGCCACATCACTTCATCTTCAAGTTCAGACAATTCTTTATTATATCTTTTACATCTGTCACTTCCTTTCTGATCTCACTGCTACCATTCTATTCCAGTTTCACAGTATTCCATAGGTGAACTCTTTCCTACTTCTGTGCACAGATACTACATCACTCTTTCCAAAATGTTGCTTTTCACTTACCATTCTTACTCCCACTACCTCTTCAAAAACCATTGCCTACTGAAGTATAGAGACACTTGATCAGACACTTAAGACTTTAATTTCACTTTTCATCACTACCTTATATTCATTCATTTGTCAAATATTTATTTTATGCCAGACATCACAATAAGTAGTGTCAATCCTACTTATTTTTATATAAGTAGACAATTTTTATACAAGTAGACAAAGTCTCTGCCTATCAGGAAACTTACAGGCTAGTGAGGAAATTGAAAAGAGTATTCCTGTTGATATCATATATGTTTTTATTTCTGTGCTTAAAGGATTCTTGCGTCCTCTCTATTGATCTTAGTCCTTGCTTTCTTTCCTGTTCTCCTGAAAGTTTTTCTTTCTGGAAGCATCTTTGAAAGGATGAAAGTTCCGAGAGTCTAATTCACTGCTGGCTTCAGGAAATGCTGTTGCTGGTTGCATTCACTTTTGGTCTTTAACTTATTGCACTGTCCTCTCCCGAATAACAGTTAAGCACAAAACATCTCTATTCTTGCCTTCTAAGACAAATCCTCCAATCCATCAGTTTTACAGATTATCCTGGGGGGTGGGGGGAAGAAGAAAAAGACAATATAAACAGCTTGATTTCCGAATGTTTTTTCTGCTTGATTTCTTTGGACTTATCTTTGTTTCTTTTAGGTCCTGAGAACACGGATAAAACCTCATTAAGATTCCCTGACATTCAGCTCAAATTTCCTGTATGAGTCAAAACATACTAAAAGTTTAAACCGTTATTGGAACCTGGAACATTTGGTGAATGTATATTACACATGATAACTCAGCTGGTTTTTATGGGAGGATCCCAGGGTGAATGAGAAGGGGTTTCTAGCTCCTTTCCTTCTAGAGTTGTCAGTGGGTAGAGTTAATGTTAAGGGGGGAGGCCTAAGAAAACAATCAGTGCCACTGTGAATTCTGTCTCCCAAACACTTCTTAGTAACCATTCACTTAATATTTATTCATAATTCATATCCATCATATTGCCTAGGGCTCACTATTTGTTCTTAACTGATGAGCTTCATTCTCTCACACTCTCTCCTACCCGAGTGAGTATTTTTTAAAAATAAAATTGTATCACCTCTACTGTGCCATTAATCTTTTTCAAAATCTTTCTTTAACTACCCATTGCTCTTAGAATAATATTCACACCTCTTACCCTGACTTGCTTTGTCTTTCAAAATTTGCTTCATTAGCATCATGTTTTTATTTTTTCATTAAATAAATATTTACTTATAACTGGACATGGAACAACAGACTGGTTCCAAATAGGAAAAGGAATATCAAGGCTGTATATTGTCACACTGCTTATTTAAGTTATATGCAGAGTACATCATAAGAAACGTTGGGCTGGAGGAAGCACAAGATGGAATCAAGATTGCTGGGAGAAATAACAATAACCTCAGATATGCAGATGACACCACCCTTATGGCAGAAAGTGAAGAGGAACTAAAGAGCCTCTTGATGAAAGTGAAAGAGGAGAGTGAAAAAGTTGGCTTAAAGCTCAACATTCAGAAATGAAGATTATGGCATCAGATCCCATCACTTCATGGCAAATAGATGGGGAGACAGTGGAAACAGTGGCTGACTTTATTTTTCTGGGCTCTAAAATCACTGCAGATGGTGATTGCAGCCATGAAATTAAAAGATGCTTACTCCTTGGAAGAAAAGTTAAGACCAACCTAGACAGCATAATGAAAAGCAGAGACATTACTTTGCCAACAAAAGTCCATCTAGTAAAGGCTATGGTTTTTCCAGTAGTCATGTATGGATGTGAGAGTTGGACTATAAAGAAAGCTGAGTGCCGAAAAATTGATGCTTTTGAACCGTGGTGTTAGAGAAGACTCTTGAGAGTCCCTTGAACTGCAAGGAGATCCAACCGTCCATCCTAAAGATCAGTTCTGGGTGTTCATTGGAAACTCCAAATGTTTGGCCGCCTGATGCGAAGAGCTGACTGATTTGAAAAGACCCTGATGCTGGGAAAGATTGAGGGCAGGAGGAGAAGGGGACGACAGAGGATGAGATGGTTGGAAGGCATCACTGACTCAATAGACATGGGTTTGGGTGGACTCCGCGAGTTGGTGATGGACAGGGAGGCCTGGTGTGCTGCTATTCATGGAGTCACAGAGTTGAACAGGACTGAGAAACTGAACTGAACTGAACTATGTATCATGCAATATTCTAAAAGCTACATATATAATAGGCCTGTAAGTTTAAGGTCTCTGATTTCAGGAGGAGTTGAAAAAATAAAGGATTAGGATAATTTTTTAAAACATTGTTTCTGTAAAAAATGTTTTACATCCTTGAAAATATCCAAAAAAATCTGCTAAAAAGTAATTGTTAAATCAGATTTAGATAAGACAACTATAAAATTTTTGAAAGTGAAAGAGGAGAGTGAAAAAGTTGGCTTTTTTATAGAATCTATAAAAATCTATAAAAATCTGCAATCAAATTACTTCCCATTGTCTTTAATCTCTTCCTCTATCCCTCAAAAATCTAAACTGAAAATTGTTGATAGTGTATTACAGATATGGTTTATGCAACAGAGAGAAAATAAAATGCTGATGAGAGAATTCCTTCTTAAAGAAAAGGGCTTATCTCTATATCAAATGATTGATATGTGAATATATGTTTATGGTATATATTAAAAAAGCATTTATGGTTTTTAACATTACATTTATATTTCTTTACTTAAATGCCACTTTAAATCAAGTGATCAAATACAGATTCCAAATATTCTTTAAAAAATTGAAGTATATATAATTTACAATGTTATATTAGTTTCTGGTGTATAACAAAATGATTCTGATATATTATTTTTCATATTTTTCCAACATAGTTTATTACACAGATTTGAAAACTTAATGGCTAGTGAGCTTCTATTGTACTTACAAAATCTATGGAAAAAATACAGTAAGCTCACCTTGTGGAGGCAGCACAGGGTGTGGGTTTATGGACTACAGTTTGGGTGATTAGTACAGGCATTTTTTGGCACTCTCTTTGGAAACTTTGGCTTGTCTTTTCAGGTGCTTTAATATGCAGTGCTCTTTTGTTCCTTAATCTTCACATATGCTATTCTTCTGCCTTGATAATTTGAATCAGTTTCTATCCTCTCCTTTCCTTGGCTGGTGTTATGTTCCATTAGGTCGAACTGAGGTGTCTCATTCTCCTAGAAGCCTTTGCTCCCTTCCCCAAGTCTGGATTAGATTCCCTTTCTATGTGGTTCCTATACTCTTTCCAACACTGTGTAATAATTCCCTATAGTCCCTGGCACATGACACTTTGTGAGAACCCTAGTTGGGGTATATTTCATTTTCTCCTATTTCCCAGATACCTTGCATAATGCTTGGTATATAATGCTTATCAAACACACATTTAGTGAAAGAATGTGTGCATCATAACAAATACAATTGAGATGAAAAAAGGGGAGGATCTACCCAGTTAAGTGGATAGTTAAGTGATAGTTAAGTTTGCATGAGCAAACATTTAAAATTTTTGAAGAACTTTGTGCAGCAGAGAGGGGAGCCATTTAATGCTCTTGAAGGAACCCCGAAGCATGTTGCAACCTCACAGAGAAGAGACTACACTAAGTACATAATCTATATACGATTGGAATTTTTTTCCTGAGATGGTGGTCAAGAGAATGATAGTGAATACATGGCAGAGAGGTAGATATTAATTATTATGTAGAAGAAATCTTTTATCCTGATGGTTTATAACCATTGTTACCAGGAAGAAAGCTTCATACTATAGCTACTAATTTGTTTTAAGAGAGAAGAATTTATATGCACCACCAAATATTTCAGGCAGAGCAGGCCATTTAGGTATTCTAAAATGTACATCTTGAAGTGCCAAAATTTCCGATTTTAATATTTTAACTCAGATATCATAAATGCTAATCAACCAACCTACCCCTATAAACTACAGGCATAGTGAAGTATATCCAGGATTCAATAAGGATTTTGATTAGTTGAGAAAAGAGGTAAAAAGAGTAGTTGTATGAATATACTTATATGGGAAAAGCACGAAGTTAATAATAAAATATGAAGAAAATATTTTTAAAACTATACCATAAAACTATTGATTATACATTGGAATTTAGTAGAAAACAGAGCCATTAGAGACTTATATCTGAAGGGATGCTTTTAGTGAAGTACTCATGTAGGCTCAGAAGAAGCCAAGTCATCTTTAAGAGTCCCTCTCAGCATGGGTCGTCAGGGGAAGCATTAGATCAAGATTCCAATTTGTTATTTACAGTTCATCGACATGCCCATCTCACTGTACCCCAGGATCATCTGTACAGCACATGTAAAAGGCATCTTATCCTTCATCTGCTAGCACCGCATAAAACAGGCCATTTCTAAACCAACAAGATGCCCTGTGATCTTATACATGCATGCTAAACATGGATGTCTTCTTGCTGTGATGTTTTTAATTTGGCTTACAATTTATAAAGTTTTTTGTTAGTGGACATAAAGCAGATTTTTTTTCAGGCTTCTGGAGTACATTGGTTAAAAAAAAAAACAATAAGCACATATTAGTTGAGGCTATAATATGGCAGGATGCAAGATATAGTTTTTATTCTCCCAGTCTTGAGAAGAAAGGACTCAGAGAAAGCACTCTCAGCTGGAGTAAAGAGAAATACAAGGAAGATCAGGTACCTTTTTAATGTGTCTTTTTCCCCCTAAAACCTTGATGTTAGAGGACACTGACTAGTGACAAACAGTGCAATTTTCTTTGTATGTGAACTAGAGCATTTCAGCTAAAAGCTTAAAGGAGCTTACAGGTAAGATGTTTAGGCAAGAGTTTCTCTCCTGAAAGAATACGACTTAATAAATGTGCAGTGGCTCTGTTTGGACCCCCTACCTGTCTACAAATACAAAATCATTGTCTACTGCCTTAAACTCATGCCTTGCACATGCATGAACTGTCCCCCTTTGAGGTTTACTGGAGTGTATTTCATTAGAACCTCATCGTGGCATTGTGAACCTTATTGTAATGAATGGGTTGAACTCTGAAAGCACTGGGCACTGACCTCCCATCTGCTGATATCCTAAATCAGGCCATTAGAGGATTCCACAAGAAAGAGCATGCTGTTTATAGGTTAATTTATCTCTCATTTGGTTCAACTAGATGTGTGCTTATAAAGGTCCTCTAATTGAATCTTATAGATGCCACAGAGATGTTTCCATTTTAAGGAAGTCTTTGGGAATAAATACAGTCAGTTCTCAATTACCTATGGTAATGGGGACCTGGCCAGCATGGATGAGCATAATACAGAGGCAGTTCTCTATCCTTATTTATGTGATTAATTTAAAACCTTCATCCTTATCAAATACTGAGCTATAACTGCTACAGTGGCTGATCTTGGTCACTTTCCTATTTATTTTGACTGAAAACCCTCTCATCAAATGCTATAAACAAACAAAAGAAGCCTGCTGCCTGATGACCACGTGTATCGCTTTGAAACATGAAGGAGTGTAAAGATATTGATGGAGACAGATGTAGGAACTCACTTGATTAATGACACAATGCCATGAGAAAAGTAAGGCTTTCCTAATCATCCATAGCATACATATGTCCTGGTGGCCTGGGACAGAGCAGCAATAATGATAATGAAGGTGACAGTGACTATTGAGTACTTACTCCATAAGTACTGAGCTAAACATTCACATTTATTTGCTTAATCTTCACAACAAATCAATGAGGTTGGAGCAATTATTACTCCTATATTTTACATGGGACTTCCCTGGTGGCTCAGATGGTAAAGCATCTTCTTACAATGTGGGAGACCTGGGTTCAATCCCTGGGTCAGGAAGATTCCCTGGAGACGGAATTGGCAACCCAATCTAGTACTATTGCCTGGAAAATCCCAGGAACAGAGGAGCTTGGTGCAGGCTACTGTCCATGGGGTTGCAAAGAGTCAGGCATACTGAGCGAGGAAACTGAGGCTTAACAGGAATTAAGTACTCACCTGGGGCTTCCCTGGTGGCTCAGTGGGTAAAGAATCTGCCTGCAATGCAGGAGACGCTGAAGATATAGGTTCAATCCCTGGGCTGGGAAGATCCCCTGGCGGAGGAAATGGCAACCCACTTCAGTATTCTTGCCGGAAAAATCCCATATACAGAGAAGCCTGATGGGCTACAATCCAAAGGGTCACAAAGAGTCAGATATGATCAAGTGACTAAGCAGAAGCACATTGTATGCAGTGCTAGTAAGAACCACATGGGGACTGCAAGTAAGGCATGTCTGATCCCTGAGAGTTCCTATGCTTCCAGACGGGGCACTCCCACCTCGCCATGCCTCTTCTGAGGCTCACAGGAATCCACCACAACAATGCCCAGGATACCTGCTTGCTCGCCATCCTCTTGGCAAGCACACAACTTCTCTTCCTGTATCTTGATTTGACATCTCCTAAAGATTAGTTAATACTCACATGCAGATTTCTGGTACTTAAATATGAAATGTGGTTGGTGCTCACCATTCTTTACAAAGCAGTGATTGTCAATACAGTCTGGAAAACCATCTCTGCTTTAATTTGATGCTTTTTCAATTCTCTACTTGCTTTTGCCTCCTTTTGCCAATGCCAACATATAAATGCTTAATTTTTTTTCTTTTTAAAAAATGTTTCAACTACATGGAGCACACATGTCAACATATTACTAAATTATTGTCATGAATAAAGAGCATACGAATCACCTGGAATGTCTATTCTTTGATGCATTGCTATCTCTGTACACTTTACAGCAGTCAGTTTCTAAATATTTGAAGGTTTGTGCTCCCAGTACTTAGTTAATCCATTTATCACCTTACCTTCGAGGGATAATTGTGGGTGCATAATTTTAGCAACATCATTATGCCTGTTGATATAATCCAGAGCCTCCACAGTGGCGCAGCCCCTGATTATATGTTCAGTTAACTGCCACACGTTGTCGGCACCTCTCATCCACCAGGGTTTCTTCTGTTGGATACTTATAATAATTTATAGCAAAAATAGTCCTGCTAAGAATTGTCACAGCAACCCCGTGGCCTCACATACATACAAGGAATGTGTAGTTTTGTTTTCCAGTCTACATCTTTGTCAAAGAAAGCTCAGGATCAGGTTGCCCGTTTTCTGGTCTGAGTTCCCCGTGACTTTGGGCAAGTCACTAATTTTTTTCCCAGGAACTACTTCATTTGGGTATGAAATGAAAATGAAAATATTTGGCCTGCCTAACTTCATAAGATTATTATGAGGTTCAATGGGAATTATATTTGCATGTACTCTGAAATGAGGGGCAAAATGTGCCATGATTACTCTTACTCTTGACAGGTATTTCCCTGATTATGTTCATACACACTAAGAAATATTTTTACTTTCCGTCTTATATTTGTGCTGTTGGGCAATTTTTATCTGTATATTCACAGTAGAAAACAGTGGTTTTCCCATGTTTTACTATATGTAAATTATCTTAAGTGAAAGTGTTAGTTGCTCAGTAGTGTTCGACTCTTTGCAACCCCAAGGACTGTAGCCTGCCAGGCTCCTCTGTCCATGGAATTCTCCAGACAAGAATACTGGAGTGGGTTACCATTTCCTTCTCCAGGGGATCTTCCTGACCCAGGGATCGAACCCATGTCTCTTATGTCTCCTGCATTGGCAGGCAGGTTCTTTACCACTAGTGCCAGCTGGGAAGCCTAAATTATCTAAAGGCAAGGACAGCAGGGACAAAATTTCATTCTTCTTTGTTTCCTTTATGAAACCTAGTCTTGGGGAAGTGTTAGCTTTATGTGTCTTCTCCTGGAAGCTTGGAGGTTGTTTGGTTTGAGGGATATGCATTGTTGGCATTAACTATGTCCTTAATCTTTTTGTACTGGGCTTGTGAAATTAGGGCTTTCCAGTGCTGGGTGGTGCTTCGCCATGGAGACAGTGATGTTACAACAATGCCTTTGGATCTACACAGGAACACATTAGAAGAACAAACTACAGCCTTGCACTTAGGACTACAAAGACCTCCACTCTGATAACATCATCCCCATCCCCAGTATAGCCATGTGTCACTTTTCCATTTTGCTGAAGTAGTCATTTGGTTTATTTATTTATTTTTATTTTTTAGTTTGTTTTGCTTTACAATACTGTGTTCGTTTTGCTATACATTGAATGAATCAGCCACGAGTGCGGTTTAGATCAGTTTTTTTTTTTTTAAATGTGAAAACCCTTGTGTTAAATATGAAGCTAATATCCATGTATCCAACTGTCCACAAGGATGGAGAATACGAAAGAATAGGGATGCAACTGGATTATACAGTGACTTATGGGAGTTTAAAAAGGCATCATCTTCAAGTGAATAAATTAAAGAAAGATGCTACCTCTATGAGGGAACAGCCAATGCCAGGGCCTTCAGCTTGGAAAGTAGAGTCCAGGATTGTTTCAGCTGCCACTCACTGCCTTTGTGCATAGGGCGAACTGCCGTGATACATAGTAACCCTGGACCTAAGGGGCTCAGGCTCATTTGCCATTGGGTAGAGAGTGGACCAGAAGCAGATTTCATCTTGCCATGCAGGCCAGGAGAGTAATAACCCTGGGTTCTGGCTTTTGGAGAAGGGGAGAAGCAATTTAAAAAAAAAAAAGGTGATGTTCTTGACTGCTAGAAAATCAGACAACATTGAGAGAGGAAGTTGGCATCTTCTAATGGGAAGACAAAGCCCCCAATCTCTGATAGACATATACTTGGCTCCCCAATGCCAACATCAGGTGAACCTAAAGGGCGGCTACTGTCACTACCAAGTTCCTTCCTCTCCACCTGTCTCCTACCCCACATAGATTCTCTGTTGCCCTTTTATGACCTCTCTCTCTTTCTTTATCCTCAATCTGGCATTTTCATCTTGGTGAGGTTTTATCTGTGCGGGAATATGGGTAAGAAAAGGAGGTGGCTGAGTGGGCCTTGTCCTGGGGCACATACATCTCTAGAGCATGACCGAGTATAAGAAACCAAGTACCTCTGGAAGTATAACAGTTGACATTAATCTAGCCCATAAATATTTATCAGGTATCTACAATGTGCCAGGTCCCAGCCATACAGCAGTAATCAATTGTACAAGCTATTTTCTCTGCCTGAATATTTCTCCATGACCTATCTAACTACCCTTCCTTGTTTGTCAGATCTCAATTGAAATTTCCTTTCTTCACCCACCAATCCAAATTCCTATAAATTTGAGGGGTCTTTTATACTCTATCATAGCATTCTCCACTTTTGCAATAACTATTGCAATAGCATTCTTGCTTGCTAGACCCTAAATTACATGAGGTTAGAACCGTGGATACTGCAGCTGAGTGGCTGGCACATAGTAGGTACTCAAGCTGGTTGATGAATGAATGAATAAATGAATGAAGGAAGGAATGGCTGCCAAGCATAAGGGCCAGTTAATTCATCTTTTGATAAACTTTTATGAAAACATTGTTGTGTGTTTGCTTGGGAAGTATTTATCTATTCTTAAAATCTAATGAGCTTTCAAAAATTTACTAAAGTTCCCTGTTTAGGTTTTCCCTAAAACATTTGCCCGGAGATTCTTTTAAGAATATTTTAAATCAGAATATCAGGATAAATTTCTTTTCATCAGCTTTAACAGTAACATAGCCCTCTTATATGACAAAAGGGAAATCTCAGAATTTAGTTCATTGGGGTGATTTATATGATTAATTACGGCCTGCTGCTGAAAGAAAGCAATCGTGATAAATAACAATGTGTTGGGATATTTTAATTGTAAAAAGACCATTTCTATGGCCTTTGATTGATCATGGTGACTGTAATCATGACTGAAACTTTTCATTAACCTTTTTATATTTAATTTCTTGTTTTGAGTTAACATCATTATAAATCCTATTTCCATGAACAATACAACAGATGCCCTTTAAGAAGCACCTAAACTTCCCAGCACTGTGGCTGCTGAACAAAAAACAGAAACAAACCTTTTCCCCAAGCAAATCTGAAAAAGAAAGAGCTTCAGAAAGCCTGTGCTGTCTGTCTCCCCTCCTAGGGAGGTCTCATCATGATGTGGGGACACCTGGTGAGTGTAATATTCAAAACACCCATAAAACGTTATTTGACATGAAAATTTTGCTTCATCTATGAGCTGCTGCTAATGAATTACATATGATACAAGAAGCAGCATGGCTGAAATATTTTTATTAATACTAATAATATTTTTTGCTTATACAGCAACTTTCATTAGAGAAAATTGAGTTGGAAAGGAAGCTGTAAAGACATACTTGAGGTAAAATTACTGACTCATAACCTTTTAGTCTTGCGGCTGCCCCTCTACCAGGCTGGGGGCAAGGGGCAGGATCAAAGCTAATTGTCACTCACTTTGGGAAATTTCAGTCCAAAGCTTCCTTGACTTACATATTCCCCAGGGTATCCAAGCAAAGTTTTGTTAGTTTGTTTTTTAAGGAGCAACAAACAAGTCTTTCTTTCCTTATGGTGTGAAGTTAAGTCCCACTGAAGAGGAAGTGGCAATGAATATTGCTATACTGCTGGCTGCCAATGGCAAAGTGCTTACTGTCTACCTAGCACTGTTTCCCTGGTGGCTCAGTGATAAAGAACCTACCTGTCAATGCAGGAGACCTGGGTTCAATCCCTGAGTTGGGAAGATCCCCTGGAGAAGGAAATGGCAACCCACACGAGTATTCTTCCTGGGAAATCCCATGAACAGAGAAGCCTAGGGACCTACAGTCCATGGGGGCGCAAAGAAGTCAGACACTAAGCAACTAAATAGCAACAACAACTAAATAGCAATAACAACAAGCTAAGTGCTGATACATACACATTTAATTTCCACAACATCCCTGTGAAATTGGCATGGTCATATTTATTCAATAGATAGGGTGACTGAAGCACAGAGAGGTTAGGCAACTATCCCTGCTTGTCCAGACACCTAATAGGAGATGCTTTTGCCCCTCCAGGTTTTAGGCTGAAGAGACCAGAGTAAGCTGGGCAACTGTTAGCATATGCTCTAAGAGTATCACCTGCCTTTGGCAGTTTCTACAATCCCCCCTGCCTTCTATTCCTTTGGTACATGTAGTTCCCTCAGTTTGCCACTAGATTGTGATCTCCATGAGGATAAGGATTTGAACTTGGAATTCTCCAGGCCAGAATACTGGAATGGGTAGCCTTCCCCTTCTCCAGGGGATCATCCCAACCTAGGGATTGAACTCAGCCTGCATTGCAGGTGGATTCTTTAGCAGCTGAGCCACAAGGGAAGCTCAAGAATACTGTAGTGGGTAGCCTAGCCCTTCTCCAGGGGATCTTCCCGACACAGGAATTGAAGCAGGCTCTCCTGCATTGCAAGCAGATTATTTACCAACTGGGCTATCAAGGAAGCCCTATAAAACAGATTTTTGTAACTAAAAAGAAGAACGCATATTTTAATTAAGGGATAAGTTGTTTTCTCAAGGGAACAATGATAAAGGATTTTGAAATCAGGGCTATTCTGGTAAATCCAAGATGTGTGTCACTGTAACTACAGTTTTTCCTTTTATTCATGGATTCACTTTCTGCTGTTTCAGTTAATGTGATAAACTGTGGTCTCAAAATGTTAAATGGCAAATTCCAGAAAAACACATTTCATAAATTTTAAATTGTGTGGCCATTCTGAATGGTGTAATAAAATGTGATGTAGCCAAACTTTGTTCCACTTGGGAAGTGAATCACCCTTTGCTCAAGATATCCTTGGGCCACAGCACTGGAAAATGCCACTTTTCATTCCAATCCCAAAGAAAGGCAATGCCAAAGAATGTTCAAACTACTGTACAAATTGCACTCATTTCTCTTCCCTGGTGGCTCAGCTGGTAAAGAATCCATTTGCAATGTGGGAGACATGGGTTCGATCCTTGGGTTGGGAAGATCCCCTGGAGAAGGGAACGGCCACCCACTCTAGGATTCTGGCCTGGAGAATTCCATGGACCCATGGGGTCACAAAGAGTTGGACATGACTAAGCAACTTTCACTTTCATCACATGCTAGCAAGGTTATGCTCAAAGTCTTTCAAGCTAGGCTTCAGCAGTACGTGAACTGAGAACTTCTAGATGTACAAGCTGGATTTAGAAAGGCAGAGGAACCAAAGATCAAATTGCAAACATTCACTGGATTATGGAAAAAGCAAGAGAATTCCAGAAAAAGTAAGAGAATTCCAGAAAAACATTATCTGGGGCTTGTTAGCTCAGACAGTAAAGTGTTTGCCTACAATGCGGGAGAACCAGGTTCAGTCCCCTGTGTCAGGAAAATCCCCTGGAGAAGGAGATGGCAACCAACTCCAGTATTCTTGCCTGGAAAATCCCATGGACTAAGGATCCTGGTAGGCTACAGTCCATGGGGACGCAGAGTTGGACATGACTGAGCGACTTCACTCACTCTGTTTCATTGACTACACTAAAGTCTTTGAGTATGTGGATCACAGAAAATTGTAAAATTCCTCATGAGATGGGAGTACTAGACCACCTCACCTGTCCCCTGAGAAACCTGAATATGGGTCAAGAAGCAACAGTTAGAGCCACACAGGGAATAAATGGACTGGTTCAAAATTGGGAAAGGAGTATGTCAAGGCTATATATGGTCACCCTGGTTATTAATTTCTATGCAGACTACCTCATGCAAAATGCTGGGCTTGATGAATCACAAGCTGGAATCAAGATTTCTGGGAGAAATATCAATAACCTCAGTTATGCAGATGATACCACTCTAATAGCAGAAAGTGAAGAGGAACTTAAAGAGCCTCTTGATGAGGGTGAAAGAGTAAAAAAAAAAAGTGGCTTGAAACTCAGTATCAAAAAAATTAAGATTAGAGCATTAGATCCCATCACTTCATGACAAATAGAAGGGGGTAAATTGGAAGCAGTGACAGATTTTCTTTTCTTGGGCTTCTAAATCACTTCAAACAGTGACTGTGGCCATGAAATTAAAAAACAAAAAACACTTGCTCCTTAGAAAGAAAGCTTGACAAGTCTAAACAGTGTATTAAAAAACAGAGACATCACTTTGCCAACAAAAGTCCAGCTAGTCAAAGCTATGATTTTAGCATCTACAGATGTGAGAGTTTGGCAGTAAAGAAGGCTGAGTGTTAAAGAATTGATGCTTTCGAATTCTGGTGCTGAAGAAGACTCAGAGTCCCTTGGACTGCAAGGAGGTCAAACTAATGAATTCTAAAGGAAATCAACCCTGAATATTTATTGGAAGGACTGATGCTGAAGCTGAAGTTCCAGTACTTTGCCCATCTGATGCGAAGAACTGACTCATTGAAAAAGACCCTGATGCTGGGAAAGATTGAAAGCAAAAGCAGAAGGGAGTGTCAGAAGATGAGATGCTTAGATAACATCACTGACTCAATGGACATGAATTTGAGCAAAATCTGGGAGATAGTGAAGGATTGAGGAACTTGGCATGCTGCAGTCCATGGAGTCACAGAGTCGACAAGACTTAGCAACTGTGCATTTTGTGCATTTTGGTAGAGAATTGGGCCCTAGTACTCTGTTACAGACTTTATTTGGGGGGGGGGGCTCCAAAATTGCTTCAGACAGTGACTACAGCCATGAAATTAAAAGACACTTACTCCTTGGAAGGAAGTTATATCTAACCTAGATAGCATATTAAAAAGCAAAGACATTACTTTGCCAACAAAGGTCCATCTAATCAAGGCTATGTTTTTTCCAGCAGTCATGTATGGATGTGAGAGTTTGACCATAAAGAAAGCTGAGCGCCAAAGAATTGATGAACTGTGGTATTAGAAAAGACTCTTGAGAGTCCCTTGGACTGCAAGGAGATCCAACCAGTCCATTCTAAAGGAGATCAGTCCTGGATGTTCTTTGGAAGGACTGATGTTGAAGCTGAAACTCCAATACTTTGGCCACCTGATGTGAAGAGTTGACTCATTTGAAAAGACCCTGATGCTGGGAAAGATTGAAGGCAAGAGAAGGGTATGACAGAGGATGAGATGGTTGGATGGCATCACCAACTCAATGGACGTGAGTTTAATTAGATTCCGGGAGTTGATGATGGACAGGGAGGCCTGGCATGCTGCAGTACATGGGGCCGCAAAGAGTCGGACACGACTGAGCCACAAACTGAACTGAACTGACTCTGTTATGGGGCTTCCTAGGTGGCACTAGGAGTAAAGAATCTGCCTGCCAATGCAGGAGACATAAGAGATGCAAGTTCAGTCTCTGGGTTGGGAACATCCCCCGGAGGATGGCATAGCAACCTACTCCGGTATTCTTGCCTGGAGAATCCCATGGACAGAGGTGCCTGTTAGGTTACAGTCCATAGGGTAGCAAAGGGACGGACACGACTGAAGCAACTTAGCACACACGCTCGCATTCTGTGTTACATATTCAAAATGTCAACATCACCACTCTTTATGGGACATTCATTCTCCAGGGAATTTGTTTAAATTAATGCACAATACAGAATATAGAATATAGACTTTTTTTCTTTTCATTCAAAATTACACTTTAAAAATTTTGTTTCCATGAAATATCTGAGTCATGGCATCTAAGAAACTAAATAATCTGAGAAGCTTAGAGACCATAGAATGAAATTTCCAAGGCTATTGTTGAACCGACAGAATTATTCCCAGTTCTTTTATATGGAACCTGGTGGCCTACATTCTTGGGCCCAGTGTATAGAGTCTAACTCTCCACTGAACAGCCCTGAAGGGGTATAATCTCCATGCTATCCAACCTTCCACTGCTTTATATTGTTATCAGAAACTTCCAAAAAATGCCCTTGCTCACTTCAGGAATGAACCCTCTCTTAATTTCTGTTACAATATAAGTTACAATATAGTGTTCTGACTATTATTTATGTTACATAATAGTTTCTTATATTACAAAATAGTGTTTCTGACTATTTGACTCTTTCAAGTAGCCATCATTTGCTTTATATGGCCTAGTAACATTTACTGCTGCTGCTAAGTCGCTTCAGTCATGTCCGACTGTGTGCGACCCCATAGACGGCAGCCCACCAGGCTCCCCCGTCCCTGGGATTCTCCAGGCAAGAACACTGGAGTGGGTTGCCATTTCCTTCTCCAATGAATGAAAGTGAAAAGTGAAAGTGAAGTTGCTCAGTCGTGTCCGACTCTTAGCGACCCCATGGACTGCAGCCTACCAAGCTCCTCTGTCCATGGAATTTTCCAGGCAAGAGTATACATTTGGAATGCATATTAATATCAGAGTCACATTGCAATTCACCTTTTAGGTGGAGTCATTCCTGGGCAGAGACCCACAAATGGCAAGTAATTTCCATTTGCCTTCTGATTGTTACCTTCAGCATCAAAAGGTAACATTTTAAGTGGATCAGCAGAGTGTGGTACCAAATGGGAAATATTTGGAGTCTGAAATCCAAACACCTGGTTTAGCAACACAGTGCTATTTATTTCTTAGTTTGTCCTTGGTCAGCTCACATTATCTCTTTGAACCTCAGCTTCCTTATAATAATAATAACTACCTGATATACAATGTAGTTCAGTATTTTGATTTACACCTAGTTTGGGAATGATGATATGTAGGACACTTTCAAGTGCAAGTGATAGTCCAACACAAGTTAAGTTATAATAACTTATTGGATAAAGTACCATCAATTCTGCTATAACCTGACATGCCTTTCTAAAAACCATACATGAAGTTTATGGATGCCTGAATTGTCTAAACCAGCGCTATCTAACAGAAATATAATGCTAACCACAAATGGGAGCTGCATATGTAATTTTTAAATGTCTATAGAGATATTAAAATAAACAGGTGAAATTAATTTGATAGTATATTTCATTATATATACTGAATATTATTTTTATATATGATCAACATAAAATGTATTTTACAGTCTTTTTTTTTTTTTTTTACCAAAAAGGACATGTAAAAGATCAGTTCAGTTTATTTATTTATAGCACAGCCATATTTTGAGTACCCTCATGTGGCTAGTGGCAACCGTACTGGAATGGTGGCCAGTGTGACTTGGGTCACATGCGGTCCCTTGGAGCAGGAGATGAAGTTCAATGCCCACACTACATGACTGGAGAATGGGGAGCAATGGATGGAAACTAGGGTCTATTTCTTAGAAATAAGAGAATGGAACATGTAGAAACAAAATCACCTTTACCATCATCATCATCATTGTTCCCCTCACAAAATCTCTTAACTTCCAAGGAGTTAAAATCCCCCTTTTCCAGATTATTTTAAGCTAACTCACATTTAAATTATCTTGCTTAGTGAAAAGGTAGTGGTTTCACAGACAGGGTATTTGACTGGGATTTAGGATGTGGGATTTTTGGCTGACCTCTATTAGATCTATAAACTGTCTGACTCAGCTGGACAAAGTTCTTTGGTCTTCACTCTTACCTATAATATACAAAGGTTACAATAGATGTCTTCTAAAGTGTTTTCAACTCCAATTTAAAATCAACTTTATTGAGGTATAATTTATATATAATAAAATGTCCCATTTCGATGTATACATCAATGAGTTTTTGACAAAATTAACACAGTCAAGATACAGAAAGATCCCCATCTTTGAGAATGTTACCTTGTGCTCCTTCCCAGGCAATATTCTTTTGATAGATAGGTAGGTTTTTTTCTAGTCTCTGGGTCAAGTAACTTTTAAACTTGACCTAAGCCAGAGGTGAAATTTAAATAGATTTTCTGGGTCATGTGGTAGGTGTATTTTTAATGTTATAAGAAGCTATCACACTGTTTTCTAAGTGTGTGATGTTTTCTACATCACTTTATAGCAGCATATGAGGAGGATATGGCAACCCACTCCAGTATTCTTGCCTGGAGAATCCCCAGGGACAGACGAGCCTGATGGGCCACAGTCCATGGGGTCACAAAGAGTCAGACATGACTGAGCGACGAAGCACAGCACAGCACACAGCAGCACATATGAAAATGCCAGTTATTGTCTGCCCTTGCCAAGATTTGGTTTTGTCAGTCTCTTAATTTTAGCTACTCCAATGTGTGTAGAGTGGTGTTTTATCATGGTTTTACTTTGCATATCTCCCTGATGACTTAATGATGATAAACTTATCTCTCTGTGCTTATTAGCCATTTGTACAACTAATTTTGGGGAAGTCTGTATTCAAATATTTTAACCATTTTTATAGCTAAGTTGTTTTTCTTATTCATCAGCTATCGATACAGCAACCTGGAGAAGGAAATGGCTACCCACTCCAGTATCCTTGCCTGGAAAATCCCATGGACAGAGGAGCCTGGTGGGCTGCAGTCTATGGGGTTGCAGAGTTGGGCACGATTGAGCAACTAACACACCATAGATATAGCAAAGACATTTTTGCCTGTGCCTTGAATTTTGTTTTCCTGATGATATGTTTAAAAAAGCAAAGGCTTTTACTTTGAAGTCCCGTTTATCAGTATTTTCTTCTATAACTCATGGGTTTGATGTCTTACTCTAAGAAATCTTTATCTGCCCCATTTATCTACTCCAGGGAAGTTTTCTTTCCTACACTTTTCAGGTAATTTTATTTAATGAAATTTTAGTTTTGTTTTTTACATTTAGACCTATCATCCATTTTGAGTTAATTTTGTGTATAGTATAAGGTAAGAATGGAGACTAATTTTATTTTAAATGAAGTCAACTTTTCTATTGTTTTTATCTTTTCCTCCAGTAAATTATCTGCAATGTATATGTATGTAAAACTTTACTGTATATTACAAGTAATATATATAATACAATAAGGAGATTGCATATATATGTGTGTGTGTGTATAAAATCTATGTATCTTCTGTGAAATGTTTATAGCATAGATTATTATTTTTATATTTGTGTCTCTATGCGAAGACACTTTGGGACTGAGAGAGCTGAGCATGGATCTCTTTTCTGAATCCATTCGTGAGGAATTAGGAGGAGAGCCACACATCTGGAGCCTTGACTCCATCTCACATCTCTGCTCAGGTGCTAACCACATGAGGACAGAATGTACTGAAGGTTTTATGTTGAAGCAACTGCTAGTCAGACTCCACAGATTTGGGTTTCTGGTTATTCTTTCTCTCCTCCTCTCTGCATCTTTCCATCTAAAGCTCCCTGTTCCTGTTTCCAGTGTATTGATTTCAAAACACTTTACTCCTCTGCATTGTGGATCTATCATCAAATGTATAGTGCTTTATACACAAGTAAACTACAGTCCATAAGACTAGAACTAGTCATACTAAACTTGTAAGGGGGACAGTTTTTCTATCTGTAGTAGCCTTGAAAATAATTTATATGTAACTGGGTAGTGTATCCTCCATGAGTTAGGCTGTCTCTGGTTTTGAAATGTTCTTGGAAGAAAGAATGTTAAACTGACCCCCTCTGTAACAGTTTTGTCACTGTTTGTGTTTATTTTGCACTGGTTTGAGCTGGTGCATTGCTCTAAGCTGTGGAAGATTTTATTTCTTATAGTGCATGCTTAGTCTTTGTTATCCTTCCATTACTTAGTACCCCGTCCTTGACTGAATAATACTGGGAGAACCCTGCCTGCAAATGTGCTTTTGGCAGAATAAGATATCTTCATCTTTGAGGTCACGTTTCAGGCTTTTGTTCAGTCACAAGTTCTGTTTGGATTTATCCTCGGTGTGTCTACTTGAATATTCAAAAAGTCATCAGCTAGTCTAATTTGTTTTTTTTTTAGCCATGTAAAAGACTGATTTGCTTTGACAGGTGGATCAGAAACAGAATTGGAGCTATTTTATCTGGACCTAATTAAACAACCTTCATTACCGGCAGATATATGTTTGTGACTTAAAATTAGCATGATTGGAATTAAAACTCAAAATATAAGGCATTGAATTCAGATATGGTTGGTTTAAAAATAAATTCCATACATTTTAAATGCAGCAAGTCTGGCTTTTAAATATCCCATAGTGACAAATTCCATTTAGTGTTGTGTGTGTGTGACTGTGTGTGTGTGTGTGTGTGTGTGTGTATGTGCACACCCATGCATGCATGGCTGTGGCTGTAGATAATAGTAAAGATATAGATCATATTTTTTGATCAGTTTCAGAGCAGCATTCTGAATTATGAAACTTTAGCAAAATATTTTTAAAATCTCATCTCTTTCCCTCCAACCTACAAATGTTGAATTCAGCTTTGAGGATTTTATGTACCTTTCTTTATCTTCAAAGTTTGTGTTCTCTAATCAAATTATTTCTGTTCATCATTGTCAAGTTTATGAGATTTTTTGATTGCTTTTTATTATACATATCCTGATTGTGTGCAGACATATGTATATCTAGACACAGCAGAACCAGCTTAAAATGTTCTTCTGCATGTAACATTTAAAATAATATTAGATTTTTCTTATAGTGTTTTATTTCTTTAACCTTTTGAGAAATGTTTTAAAAGATTTTGTGTGTTTATATATACAAACACTGTACACACATATACAGACACACATGTGCATAAAATATTTTTGTAGTTGTACATGTTAAATAAAGATAGGAACTTAGTAATTATTAAAGTATAAATTCTTGTCTTTCTTTAGACTTTTTGAGGGTTATTATGCACTGAGATATATGAGCCAGATTTTACCTTATGAAGAAAAATAAAAGGTTGAATAAAACATATTGACATTTCTGTTCAATGTTAAGGCAGCAGGAATTATGGTGGATTCCTTTTCCTAACAAACAGTAATATGAGAGTCCTAGTGTGATGAGAACTGGATATCAAGAATCTAATCCCTCCCCTTGCCTTCATGCATCAGAAGCCCTCTCCAAATTATTAAAATTCCAGGTCTTTTGTGATACTTCTTGATGCATCATTGTAATTTTAGCTGCTTTAAAATGCAGGCAAGAGCACATCCTTAGTATTTATAACCTCCTTATGTACCTTCTTTTTTTTTTATAAAATACAAAATAAAGCATTTGTGTTTATCCATATCCTTTTAAAAATTAGAATTTCCAGATGGGCCCTTCTTTTTCATGCTTTTACGAATCAAAACAACTTTCCCTTCATGTTCGTTACCTTTTTTTGGATTGGCTCAGCCCATTTTTGCTTCTGACGAGGGGTCCAGTTCAGCCATTGCCTCTGCTCCTGATCTTGTTGTCGTTTCCCTTTATGTAAATGAGATCCTAAATCAACATATGCTCAGTGGTAGGAACTGTTTTTATTTGTGCTCCANATGCTTTTACGAATCAAAACAACTTTCCCTTCATGTTCGTTACCTTTTTTTGGATTGGCTCAGCCCATTTTTGCTTCTGACGAGGGGTCCAGTTCAGCCATTGCCTCTGCTCCTGATCTTGTTGTCGTTTCCCTTTATGTAAATGAGATCCTAAATCAACATATGCTCAGTGGTAGGAATTGTTTTTATTTGTGCTCCAAGTGGAGTGATTCATTTTTCTCTGCACATTGCCACCATCTTTGAGTCCTTCTTGAATCCCAGCAAGTGCATATCTGAACCAAGGTGGCTAGAATTTAATTTGGGAGCCTCAGAATGAGCTACTGGGTCAAATTTGAAATGTTAAGTTCTTAGATTTATTTTCTCCTTCGTTACAGGCAGCAGTGTCACCTTGTGCATAGGTTGTACCATTCTGTCTTTCTTTTTCCTTAATGCAGTGAGTGTGATAACAGTGTTTTTATCCAGGCTTATTGATGTTGTCTGACAACTCCCTGAATTCTGGAAGAAATATCAGAAAACTAGTCATATCCAGTAATGTTGGAAAAAGGATTTCTAGATGGTTGGCTTACCCATCACTATGTGAATTGTGTAATTGTAAACTTTTATCAGCCTTTCTTTGTCAAAGCCCATCACATCTTATAGTATTCAAAGATGTGATTAATATTTTCAATTTTTGAGATAGGCAAACAAGTTTGAATCTGAGCCTTGTAATATCCAGGCTTTGTGACCTTGAGCAAATTACTTAATGTTTATAAGCTTCACCATTCTTACCTATAAAATCAGATAATTATCATCCCTTACTCAGGAAAATAGAGGATATATAAAGGGCGGAGAACATGGTGATTGGTGGCACAGACTTTGGGGCTAAATAGCCTACATTCAAGTGCATTCTTCCACTACTTGCCATGTGATTTGGGGAAAATAATTTAATCTTTCAATACTTTGGTTTCATTTGAGAATGTGGATTATGTTACTAATAGCAGGGACCCACAAAATTGTGAGGATTAAAGTACTTTAATACCCATAAAGCATTATAACTGCTTCTGAAACATGGAAGGGGTCTCATAGACTCATGCATCAACAAGTATTTGTGAGGTTCCTACCATGTGTAGGTGCTGGAGACACAAAAGTGAACAATAATCCCTACTCCCTTTAGCTTCCATTCTAGTGGGTGGAAGGACACACACACATATGAAAAGCAAACAAATATATAACAAGAGTTATAGAGAAAAAGGAAGTAGAGAGAAAGGATAAGGAGAGAGATGAGTGGGATGCATTTTGTAATAGAAAAGTCAAAGTAGGCTAACTTGGAAGATGTCATTTAAACAACCATGTGAAGGTGGGAGGCTCGTGTCATCTAGGAAAGGCCACATGTGACTTAAAACCTCCCAGCAGGAAGAGACTCAGAGTAAGTGGAGGGTGATGAGAGTAAAAGATGAGGTCAGTGAGAAGATATTGGACAGCTTGGAGGTCTCAGGGGCTACATCAGGCATTCAGCATTTACTCTGAGTTGAGAAGGAGAGTTGCTGAAGAGTTTCAACTAAAGAACAACATCATCTGACACATTCTATATAGAGCACCCTGGCTGTTAAATTTAGGGATGGACCATAGGGAGTAAAGATAAGAACATGGAGACCAGTTACTACTCTAATAAAACCAGATCAGGCCTGAAGCTTTCTGGGATCAGGATGGTACTGGTGGAGGTAAGGAGAAGTGACCAGGATGTGGATACATTCTGAAAGCGCTGATGCTGGGATTTTCCATCATCATTGTTAAGTAAGATAATCCATAATGTCCTTGAAACATTGACTGTCTCAGAGTAAACTTTTATTAACAGGTAAACTGGTATCAGTCTGAAGTTTCCTTTGCATTTTGATAGGAAACTGAGGCTTCTTAAATGCCTCCAGAGAGTTTAAATGTAATATCAGGAAAGACTTCTTTCGACAGAAAGCCTTGTGAAACCTTGGATTAAATATCTAAAGAAATTTAAATTCTACTTTTCTAAATCCTTTCATTTAAGAAACTACTTTTGCAGTTTTCTTAGTTGTAGGATCTATCAGATCAGAAGTAGGTAAACTACAGTCTGGGGGCCAAGTTTAGCCCACCTCCAGTTTTTGTAAATAAAGTTTTATTGAAAACACATCAGGCTCATTTGTTAAGTATTGTCTAGAGCAGTTTTTACACTGCAACAACAGACTTCAGTAGTTGCAAAGCCTAAAGTATTTACTCTCTAGCCCTTTACAGCAACTGCCTTAGACCATATGTCACTCAGTCATAAAGAGAGAATTATTATCATTTGGGGCAAGATTCATTTCAGTATTCTTTCCTTGAGAATCCCATGAACATAATGAAAAGGCAAAAAGATAGGACACTGAAAGATGAACTCCCCAGGTCCGTAGGTGCCCAAAATGCTACTGGAGATTGGTGGAGAAATAACTCCAGAAAGAATGAAGGGATGGAGCCAAAGCAAAACAACACCAAGTTGTGGTTGTGACTGGTGATGGAAGTAAAGTCTGATGCTGTAAAGAACATTATTGCATAGGAACCTGTAATGTTAGATCCATAAATCTAGGCAAATTGGAAGTGGTCAAACAAGAGATGGCAAGAATGAACATCAATATTTTAGGAATCAGTGAACTAAAATGGACTGAAATGGGTGAATTTAACAGAGATGACCATTATATCTACTACTGTGTGCAAAAATACCTTAGAAGAAATGGAGTAGCTCTCATAGTCCACAGAAGAGTCTGAAATGCAGTACTTGGATGCAATCTCAAAAACAACAGAATGATCTCTGTTCGTTTCCAAGGCAAGCCATTCAATATCATGGTAATTCAAGTCTATGCCCTACACAGTAATGCTGAAGAAGCTAAAGTTGAATTGTTCTATGAAGACCAACAAGATGTTCTAGAACTAACATCCAAAAAAAGATGTTCTTTCAATTATAGGGGACTGGAATGCAAAAGTATGAAGTCAAGAGCTACCTAGAGGAACAGGCAGATTTGTCCTTGGAGTACAAAATGAAGCAGGGCAAAGGCTAACAGTTCTGCCAAGAAAATGCACTGGTCATAGCAAACACCCTCTTCCAACAACACAAGAGAAGACTCTACGCATGGACATCACCAGGTGGTCAATACCAAAATCAGATTGATTATATTCTTTTCAACCAAAGACAGAGAAGCTGTACACAGTCAGCAAAAACAAGACCAGGAGCTGACTGTGTCTCAGATCATGACCTCCTTATTGCCAAATTCAGACTGAAGTTGAAGAAAGTAGAGAAAACCACTAAACCTTCCAGGTATGACTTAAATCAAATCCCTTATGATTATACAGTGGAAGTGAGAAATAGAGTCAAGGGAATAGATCTGATAGAATGCCTGATGAACTGTGGATGAAGGTTCATGACATTGTACAAGAGACAAGGATCAAGACCACCCCCAAGAAAAAGAAATGCAAAAAATCAAAATGGCTGTCTGAAGAGGCCTTACAAATAGCTGTCAAAAGAAGAGAAGCAAAAAGCAAAGGAGAAAAGGAAAGATATAGCCATTTGAATGCAGAGGTCCAAAGAATAGCAAGGAGAGATAAGAAAGCCTTCCTCAGTGATCAATGCAAAGAAATAGAGGAAGACAATAGAATGGGAAAGACTAGAGATCTCTTTGAGAAAATCAGAGATACCAAAGGAACATTTAATGCAAAGATGGGCATAATAAAGGACAGAAATGGTATGGACTTAACAGAAGCAGAAGATATTAAGAAGAGGTAGCAAGAATACACAGAAGAACTATACAAAAAGCTTTTCATGACCAAAATATCATGATGGTGTGATCATTCACCTAGAGCCATACATCCTAGAATGCAAAGTCAAGTGGGCCTTAGGAATCATCACTACAAACAAAGCTCATGGAGATGATGGAATTCCAGTTGAGCTATTTCAAATCTTAAATAATGATGCTGTAAAAGTACTACACTCAATATGCCAGCAGATTGGGAAAACTCAGCAGTGGCCACAGAACTGGTAAAGATCAGTTTTCCTTCCAATCTCAAAGAAAGACAATGCCAAAGAATCTTCAAACTACTACATGATTGCATTCATCTCACATGGTAGCAAAGTAATGCTCAAAATTCTCCAAAGCAGGCTTCAACAGAATGTGAACCATGAACTTCCAGATGTTCAAGCTGGATTTAGAAAAGGGAGAAGAACTAGAGATCAAATTGTCAACATCTGTTGGATCACTGAAAAAATAAGAGAGTAGCAGAAAAACACCTACTTCTGCTTTATTGACAACACCCAAAACTTTGTGTGGTCACAATAAACTGTGGAAAATTCTTCAAGAGATGAGGGTACCAGAACACCTGACCTGCCTCCTGAGAAATTTGTATGCAGGTCAAGAAGCAACAGTTAGAATTGGATATGGAACAACAGACTGGTTCCAAATTGGGAAAAGAGTCCATCAAGGCTGTATATTGTCACCCTGCTTATTTAACTTATATGCAGAGTACATCATGAAGCACAAGCTGGAGTCAAGATTGCCAGGAGAAATATCAATAACTTCAGACAGATATTCAGATGACAGCACCCTTATGGCAGAAAGTGAAGGAGAACTAAAGAGCCTCTTAATGAAAGTGAAAGAGGAGAGTGAAAAAGTTGACTTAAAACTCAAATTCAGAAAACTAAGATCATGGCATATGGACCCATCACTTCATGGCAAATAGGTGGAGAAACAGTAGAAACAGTGGCTGAATTTATTTTTCTGAGCTCCAAAATCACTGCAGATGGTGATTGTAGCAATGAAATCAAAAAACACTTTTATTTCCAGTATTCTGGGAGGTGGATCATAGAGGATCCTGCTGTGATTTATGTCAGAGAGTGTTNCTCATTTGAGAAGACCTTGATGTTGGGAAAGATTGAGGGCAGGAGGAGAAGGGGATGACAGAGGATGAGATGGTTGGATGGCATCACCAACTCAATGGACATGGGTTTGGGTAGACTCTGGGAGTTGGTGATGGACAGGGAGGCCTGGCGTGCTGTGATTCATGGGGTCTCAAAGAGTTAGACAGGACTGAGCGACTGAACTGAACTGAACTGAATATATGTGTGTCTGTGTTTTATATATATATCTGAGAAGGTAATGGCAACCCTCTCCAGTACTCTTGCCTGGAGAATCACAGGGAGGGGGAAGCCTGGTGGGCTGCCGTCTTTGGGGTCGCACAGAGTCAGACACGACTGAAGTAACTTAGCAGCATATATATATATATACACACATCTACATATGTACATGTGAGTATATGCATATATATTTTTTTTTGTATAAATGGATTATTGCCCTTTCATGATTTTCTTAACATTGTATTTATTTCCTATTCTATTTCTTTTCTTTACATAGTGAGAAAAATTCTAGTGGGTCATTAAAAATATTTTTGGATTTTTTAAATAAAGTCTTACTTTGGAATAATTTTAGACTTACAGAAAAGTTGCAAAGAAAATGCAGAGAGTTCCTATATACCTCTCACCCAGCTTCCCCTAATGTCCATATTCTATACACGAGAGTTCATTTATCAAAGTTAAGAAACCAACACTGGTATATTACCATCAATTAAATTCAGACTTTATATTTTGATAGTTTTTCTAAGAATGTCCTTTTTCTGTCCCAGGATCAAATTCAGGACACTATTATATTTAAATGTCACATGTTAGTCTCCATTAATCTGTGACAGTTTCTTAGTCTTTCTTTGTTTGCATGACCTTGACAGTTTTGGAGATTAGTGGTCAGTTATTCTGTACTTCCTTAATTTGGTATTGTCTGATGTTTTTGTTCAGAGTAGACTGGAGGGAAGTAGACTGGAAGACCTTTTAGCGTAGAAAACTACAAAGGTGGGGCTTCACAGGTAGCACTAGTGGAAAAGAATCTGCCTACCAAAGCAGGAGACATAAGAAATGCACGTTCGATCACTAGGTTGGGAAGAGCCCCTGGAGGAGGGCACAGCAACCCACTCCAGTATTCTTGCTTGGAGAATCCCATGGACAGAGGAGCCTGGCGGGCTACAGTCTATAGGGTCGCAGAGTTGGACGTGACTGAAGTGACTTGGCTGGGCACGGCACCACAAAAGTGAAATGCTCTTGTTACATTCTATGTTATCAACATAACTTATCACTGGTGACACTAATCTTGATCATCTGGTCTAGGCAATATTTGGCAAATTTTTCCATTGTAAACTTACTCCCCACTCCTCCCCTGCATACTCTGTTCTTTGGAAGAAACTTACTAAATCCAGTCCAGGTCAAGGGCAGGGGAGGTGGGGGATGGGGAAGAGGGCACTAAAAGACACCTTCTGGAAGGGAAAGTATCAGTGTAAATTATAAAAATTTCTTCTGTGAAGAGGTTTTTCTCTTCTCATTTATTTATTCCTTCATTTATTTATACCAATATGGGCTCATATATATTTATATTTAGGGTTATAATCTAATATGGCTGCTTATTTTGTTACTCAAATTTTTCCAGCTTTGATGATCCTTTTTCTAAAGATTTTTTTTTCTGATGTGGACCATTTTAAAAGTCTTTCTTGCATTTATTACAATATAGCTTCTATTTTATGTTTTGTTTTTTGACTGCAGGGCATGTGGGAATCTTAGCCTCCTCTGCCAGGGATGGAAACTAAACCCCCTGCATTGGAAGGTGAAGTCTTAACCACTGGACAGCCAGGGAACTCCCTGATGATCTGTTTTAAGATTTTCAGTTTTAGGGTCTCTCACTTGTCAAAAGGACTCCCCCATACCAGTCTAGCACAACCAAAGAAAAATTACTTGGCCTGGGACTTAATCTCATGACACCGAAGGGTTCCATTGTATCCTCATGTTGTAATTAAGTAGAGACTTCTGCTCTGCATGGTGGACAACTCACTGAAGTCAGTCTTATCACCCTTCTTCAAGACTACTGCTAATGGTCTCAAACCATGATCTGGGGTTCCTAAGGCTACTTCTGAAAAGCAGAAATGTAGTGAAAGTTGTAAAAGGATCAAGGCCCTGACATTTCAGCATTTCAAAATGATCTTTGGGAATTTGGGGAGGAAAGGGGGAAATAACGCCCCACAAGATTCCCATTCACTATTCCCTTGATGTCGATTTCAGTAGCAATTGGAGGCTTAAGACAGGTGATGAATTTGGTCCAGAGTGAGGTTAGTTGAGAAGGAAATGAAAACAGAGGTTTAACAGGAAGATTAGTGGATGTTCTACCTCTGGGCAATAAACGTCTGCTTTGGTCCTCGCTAATCAGTTTTCCACATGCCTCATGCCATTTGCTTTACTTAGGATGAGTTCTTAGAGCTCCATTAGAGGTGTTCAAATCACTATTTCAAACAGGTTTTTTTTTTTTCTCTCTCCCAATGCCCTCCTTTTAACCCACTCCCTGTTTTCTAAGTGTGTGCACAGAGAGGACTGGTCAAGGGGGAAATTGTGCTGTTTAGGAAGTATGGCCTAATTAAAGAAGACACGATGGGGAAATTGCTTTAGTGTCCAAATATATAATTCCAGGATAGAGAAGCCTCTTTAACACCTGCAATAAGAGTGTACAAATTTCATAGCTGGTAGCTTAGGGCCAAGAGAATGGACATCTGATAAATTTGCATGTGAAAAATGATCAGGTATTTAAATGATAATACATCTCTGGATGGGGAAGGAAAACTGTGTGGTTTCCTTTAGCCTTGTGATATTTAGAAAACATTTACTATTTTTTAAATGGCAGAAATCGGAAGATTAGAGAAATGTAGGGGATAAATAGTCCTTAATTGTTTCCCTTCACAGCTGTAACCTCTTTCTTCTTTTCTTTCCCTTCCATACCTACTAAAAAAAACTTTAGCAGTTTCTCATACCCCTTTTCCTCATTTTTTAATGAGGATTTATACCGTAAGTTCAGGATTCAAGCAGTGCTGCAAATCTTAAATTATTTCAGCTTTAGGAGATAGGAGAGCAGAAGGTTAGGGACCATAAAGAAGAAATTGCTCATGAAATACCCTTTGGAATGCTCCTCATACCCTCTGTTTAGCTTTGAGAAAGTTTCAGTGGTTGACAGATTATGTAATCTGTTTGCCTACCAATAATTTTTTGGCATGGGGAGATTGTACAGGTACTTCGATTTTAGCCAGTCTCTAGTTAATAATCAATAGTCCTGTTGTCTAATGAAGTGATGGCCTTGACACTCTGGCCTTTGTGCAGTGTTAAAACAACATTGATCGCTACCATTATCACGCGCCCTTGATATACTGAATAAGGACATGGATATCAATCTTGGAGCAGAGTAACATTTCATAAATCTTGTAGAAATAACCAGGTCCAAACAAGCATATGCTTCTTGACAGCAATGTGACTGAAGAGTCTAAGACACAGATAACTTATAATTTATCTCTAAACTCAAACTAAAGAAAGACTCAAAAGCAGCACTTAGCATAACAAGTGTTTCTCTATGTGCCAAAGAGGACAAGGGAGTCTCTTGACTTTTACTTTTATAGAAGATGGAAGTGGGAGGAAAGCTCCTAAGGCATTTGGGGTATGGAAGAATGAGGAAGAGTTGAATAATTTCTCTTTATTATCCTTTCTGAACTTTGTTTTAAATTTGGTGTTAATTTTAAATGACCTGATAATTGGAATTATGAAATTTGTATGGAGAGGACAAATTATGGAATTTGTATGGGACTGGCTCACACCCAGTTAGGTTGAGGAACTGCATGAAACTGGATTTGTTTTTCCAACAGACTCTCTTTGTCAGAATCACAGATTTCAAACCTTTTCATCCAAATTTAACATTTAGTCTCTTTAAAACTAGTTTCTTTGGGGCTCGGTGATAAGCCACAGAGGTCGGATGGGGTGGCGGAGGGAGACGCAAGAGGGAGAGGTAAACAATGTCCTGCCAGCACAGGAGACACGGGTTCCATCCTTGGCTTGGGAAGATCCCCTGAAGAAGGAAGTGGCAACCCACCCATTCTTGCCTGGGAAATCCCATGGATACTGGAACTTGGCAGGCTAGAGCCTATGGTTTTGCAAACAGTGGGACATGACTTAGTGACTAAACTGCAACATAGTTAATTCATTTTGTTGTACAGCAGAAACTAATACTAAAGATTGTAAAGCAATTATATTCCAATAATAAAACTTTAAAAAACTTAAAAAAAGAACTAGTTTCTTATCCAGAAAAGCTAAAATTACTGTGATTATTCTGATTATGCTAGTATTAGGAGATTGATTTATTCCTTATTGCTAGCTAACAAGTGGTACAGCATCAGACACAATGGATCAAAGTTTGAAGATAGAGTTCTTTCTGACTTTGGTAACATTGCTCTTGAAACAACAGTCATGGTTCAGAGTCTCTGGTAGGCACCATTATCACAAATAGATATGTGTTTAGAGAAGAAAGTCTACACCCAATAATCTTCAAGCCCAGAATATTTGTTGAAAGTTGGGTAAAGATTCTGAGAATCAGGGTGTGGATAATCCATAGCAACTAGTTTTCTGATACAGAATTATCCCTGCACAGTTCATAGAATTCCAAAATGGGTAAACAAGAAAAAGTAAAACATAGGTTTCTTGACATCCATCTAAAAGTGACACAAAAGAGCAGGAGCCTTAGCTAGTATGCAGGCAGATAAAGCAGCAATATGTTTTATAGTCATTAATTTAAGGATGCAAAGATGACTATTTTTGTTTATCACTCATTTTATTTAATGTATATTTATGTTATCAAAGTGTATTTGTCATTAATTGATGAATGTAAAGGTGGCCCCCTACTTAAAAATAAACACCAGTTTTGTATTTTAAGGTACAGAAAGGTCTTGTTCATGAGAAAACAGATGACTGTAAATAATATATCTGTGTTGCATACTTTGTGTGCATTGTGTGTGTGGGTATGTGCCTTTCATATTCCCACTCTACGCCTATGCTGCTGCTGCTGCTGCTGCTGCATCGCTTCAATCGTGTCCGACTCTGTGTGACCCCATGGACAGCAGCCCACTAGGCTCCTCTGTCTCTGGGATTCTCCAGGCAAGAATACTGGAGTGGAGTGCCATTTCCTTCTCCAATGTATGAAAGTGAAAAGCGAAAGTGAAGTCGCTCAGTTGTGCCCGACTCTTAGCGACCCCATGGACTGCAGCCTACCAGGCTCCTCCATCCCTGGGATTTTCCAGGCAAGAGTACTGGAGTGGGGTGCCATTGTGTAGCTCTAATTAATGCTACTGTGGATATGCCCACCAAACAGAAAAATGTACCTCTTTATAAGTTGAATGTGAAATAGATGTTTTATGAAAAGTTTAATTATTAAATACTAGCTTTCATTTCAATCCCAAAGAAAGACAATGCCAAAGAATGCTCAAACTACTGCACAGTTGCACTCATCTCACATGCTAGTAAAGTAATGCTCAAAATTCTCCAAACCAGGCTTCAGCAATACATGAACCATGAACATCCAGATGTTCAAGCTGATTTTAGAAAAAGTAAAGGAACCAGAGATCAAATTGCCAACATCTGCTGGATCATCCAAAAAGCAAGAGGGTTCCAGAAAAGCATCTATTTCTGCTTTATTGACTATGTCAAAGCCTTTGACTGTGTGAATCACAATAAGCTGGGGAAAATTCTCAAAGAGATGGGAATACCAGACCACCTGACCTGCCTCTTGAGAAATCTGTATGCAGGTCNCCTTGGACTGCAGGGAGATCCAACCAGTCCATCCTAAAGGAGATCAGTCCTGGGTGTTCATTGGAAGGACTGATGCTGAAGCTGAAACTCCAATACTTTGGCCACCTGATGTGAAGAGTTGATTCATTGGAAAAGACTCTGATGCTGGGAGGGATTGGGGGCAGGAAGAGAAGAGGATGATAGAGGATGAGATGGCTGGATGGCATCACCGACTCGATGGACATGAGTTTAAGTGAACTCCAGGAGTTAGTGATGGACAGAGAGGCCTGGTGTGCTGTAATTCATGGGGTCGCAAAGAGTCGGACACGATTGAAGTTACTTAGCAGCAGCAGTAGAGCGACTGAACTGAAGTGAAAATCTACTTAAAAATGTATAATATCTATAAGTACTTAGTATGGAGGGTAGTAATTTAAATTGAACTAAACAAAATCCATCCAGAGAAGGAAATGGCAACCTACTCCAGTATTCTTGCCTGGAAAATCCTATAGNTAGCAGCAGCAGTAGAGCGACTGAACTGAAGTGAAAATCTACTTAAAAATGTATAATATCTATAAGTACTTAGTATGGAGGGCAGTAATTTAAATTGAACTAAACAAAATCCATCCAGAGAAGGAAATGGCAACCTACTCCAGTATTCTTGCCTGGAAAATCCTATAGACAGAGAAGCCTGGTGGGCTACAGTCCATGGGGTTGCAAAGGAGCTGGACATGACTGAACAACTAAAGCATAAAAAAAAAAAAAAAAAATCCAAGTCTATTTCAGTTTTCCCTTCTTTGGCTTCCTTTTCAGAGTATTTTATACTTTTATTTACAAAATAGTTTTGGATGTTGCATTTCAAAAAATGAGTAGAAGAAGTCAAAGGAGCACCAGCTCTTTCTGATAGTTTATTCTCAGAAACACTGAGGCGGACAGTGAGAGGGATGTATCTATATGCCCATGAATGGTATTCAGCTGTCTGTGGTCTTCTTGGGCTCTCATGCTTATTCAAAAACCCTCATAAGGAAAACTACTGATATTTGGACCTAAATAATAGGATGGTATGTGTGTGTGTGGTGGGGTTACTCACATGACTAAAGCCTGAAGCCTTTTTAAATAAATGATTTCCTTTTCTTAAACCAAAGAGGAGAGCTTCCGGCTGTGTAAAACCTTTACTCACTAATCTGACAAAAATGTAAATATTTTCACCAATATATTATTTACCAGGCAAGAAGCTTCAGGGGAGGTGGTGGGATAGTAGAGGAACACAGATAAATGTGCCAGCAGTGAGAGCTTTATGACCACTCCAGACCCAACTGTCATTCCTTCCGTACCTCCTGTCGGTCTGACTAAATTCTGTCATCCCTCAACCTGGTTTAAATTAACAGGTAATTTGTAAATGTCACTTCGGGTTAGGCCGCTCATTTTGCTTCTACTCTACCAATGCAAAGTCTCGGACTAATTTTTCTTGTCTTCTTTTAATAGGATTTTCATTTATAAATAGAATTATGTTCTGAAAATAAATTACAGTAAGTGACGCACAGAACGGGCAGCAGCAGCACTTTCACAGAATTTCAAGCACCTACATCAGAAGAGATTAATAAAAACACTTCAAAGGCTAAATTCTATTTAAGCAGAAGACAGCTTTTGGTTAATATTTAATCTGAGTAACTGAGATCTTGGTGGAAAATATAATTTTTTAATATCTAAATTAATTTTCAAAACAAAACCATTCATTTTGTTTGGCGAGTTTGTACAGTGAGAAAGTTCTAGTAATATATTTGTAGAGTGAAAAGTTAATCAATTAATTTTGTGGTGAAAAAAATTAGCTTTTAATGTTGTATTTGTTGTAAGTGAATTCTTCTTATTTGATCAGGTATGGTGCTTTAGAATTCTTCTTCCTAAGCCTTTCCATCTCAGTAGGCAAAGAAGTCTCTAGGGGAAGAATATTCTTTCTAATTACTCTTCCATGGCTGCCATGAGCTTCACCTCATTTTTTATGTAAGAAGTCTCAAGCTCAAACCCTCTACCTGGAAGACTGCAAGGGTGGCTAATGGGTTTATTGCATGGAAGGCTTTTGGCATTGCCATTGTAGCAGATCTATTCCAATCATGGAATTTTTTGCAGAGAAGAAAGTGTGGTTGGAAGAGGCAGTGTGGAATTGTGTTAGGTTGAGAGGTAAAATGAGATTAAACTCATGATAAGTAACATGATACTCCCATAAGTCACATGACAAATATTCACCACACGTTAATGAACTGAGACAAAGAATGCATATGTGTACATATGTGGCTTGAATGAAGAAGTTCATGGGACAGTCAGGTGATCATTTGTGCCATATTATTGGTTCCGTCATTTGCTAGCATTATGGCTCTAGACATATCCTTTCTACTTTCTGAGTTTGCAAATGCACTGTAAGTTTAACATCTAAGGCTGATCTGATTCAATGGAGATTTATGCAGTTGAAATGTGTTGTTTGTGCTGTAATCCTTTTTTGTGATAGCTATGCTGCTGCTAAGTTGCTTCAGTTGTGTCTGACTCTATGTGACCCCATAGATGGCAGCCCACCAGGCTCCGCTGTCCCTGGGATTTTCCAGGCAAGAACACTGGAGTGGGTTGCCATTTCTTTCTCTGATGCCAGAAAGTGAAAAGTGAAAGTGAAGTCGCTCAGCTGTATTTGACTCTTAGCAACCCTATGGACAGCAGCCCACCAAGAGGTAACCAAAACCACAGTCCTTACTACTTTTCTAACTAGGATTGAGTATAGCTGGATTAGGAAAGCTTTTGTCTTCTATCTTGCAGCCAGTACAGCACCATTTTAATAGGAAGAGAAAGGAAATCTTTAGAACTTCGAATCTAAAGTTAGTTAAACAGAAGCTCCAGATTCAAACCAACTAACATTCTGAAACTATGTTCTGCTTCTTTCTTCATTGTATTTTGCCAACACTCTTGGATTATTCTATGTTGCAAGAGAGATATGGAGACAGATTGTGTCTGGTACAAGCTTTCATCCAATTTCTTCTTCACCTCCTCTTACTGTGGTTCAATGAACAAGTGCATTGCAGATTTTTTAATCCCCCAAGGTGATTATCTCCTTATTTGACATAGCTGTTTAGTAATTAAAGTCATACAATCACATTCCAGAAAGTTGGGAAATGGAAAAAATTCTTACTCATAACCCCATCATTTTAACATACTCTTGTCATATTTCCTTCAAGTATTTCTCTTAAATAGCAATTTTTAAATTATAATGTAATTTAAAGTCAATAATCATATAATTCATAGTGTTTATCTCTTAATGTATGATTTCCTTTTCCCATATTTACACATAGCTTTTACAGTTACCATATTTTCAAAAAAAGACCATTAATTAAAGGAAGAACAATTAAAGCTCTTTTAATAATAATATCTTAAACACTCATAATAGTGATTTTAAAGAGTTTATGTCTAAAGCTTTTTGTTATTATAAGCGAATTTTTCACAGAGACAAAGACTAGCATTTTATTTCAGAAATGGTGCCACAGGGGCATGTCTCCACTGGGTCAGTGCTGGGCATCTCTGCAGAGTCCCACCTGGTGGATGTGGGGCTCTGCTTCTTTTTAGCAAATGCTTCTTCTTTTTTTGGTCAAGCTTGTTTAGGTAGATGTATGCGTGTTAGTTGCTCAATTATGAGACTCTTTGCAACCCTGGATTGTAGTCTGCCAGGTTCCTCTGTCCATGGTATTTTATAGGCAAGAATACTGGAGTGGGTTGCCATTCCCTTCCCCAGGGGATCTTCCCAACCCAGGGATTAAACCTAAGGCAGCAGATTCTTTATCATCTGAGCCACCAGGGAAGCCCATTTAGGTATGTAAGGACTTCTTTTTGGTAGATACATAGGTCATAAAATATTTGTCTGTGAAATAGTTCAGAAGGAACAGGGAGAGAGAACAAGTGAGACATAAACAGATTATTCTTTTTCTTCTTGCCTTAAATAATTAGAGAAAAGAGTACTCTTTAAAGAGAATGGACTGTGTTAAAAGCATAAAAAAGTGCCACTTCAACCCGGATTTTTTATTATTATTTTGATGAAATATTTAAGCATTTTCACTTAAGGTCTTTCCCCTTGAGCCTTGTTTTTGAGGAAAAGATGTAGACTATTAAGCTGGAGGGAGAGGAAAGTGTATTGGAAATCTCAGAATCATTATATTAGCTTTTAAGAAATTGCTATTAAGGAACATGAATGAATTTTTACTAGGACAGAAAGAATGGAGAGTTGCTTCCTTCCTCTTCAGTTCAGTTCAGTCGCTCAGTCGTGTCTGACTCTCTGAGACCCCATGAATCACAGCATGCGCCAGGCCTCCCTGTCCATCACCAACTCCCTGAGTTCACTCTAACTCATGTCCATCGAGTCGGTGATGCCATCCAGCCATCTCATCCTCTGTCATCCTCTTCTCCTCCTGTCCCCAATCCCTCCCAGCATCAGGGTCTTTTCCAATGAATCAGCTCTTTGCATGAAGTGGCCAAAGTATTGGAGTTTCAGCTTAAGCATCAGTCCTTCCAAAGAACACCCAGGATTGGTCTCCTTTAGGATGGACTGGTTGGATCTCCTTACAGTCCAAGGGACTCTCAAGACTCTTCTCCAACACCACAGTTCAAAAGCATCAATTCTTCGGTGCTCAGTTGCTCAGTTTTCTTCACAGTCCAACTCTCTCATCCATACATGACCACTGGAAAAACCATAGCCTGGACTAGACGGACCTTTGTTGGCAAAGTAATGTCGCTGCTTTTTAGTATGCTATCTGGATTGGTCGTAACTTTCCTTCCAAGGAGTAAGCGTCTTTTAATTTCATGGCTGCAATCACCATCTGCAGTGATTTTGGAGCCC
>SJYA01000623.1:2148635-2174808 GCA_006410615.1 Neotragus moschatus | reverse complement strand
TGGAGCCCCGAAAAATAAAGTCTGACACTGTTTCCTCTGTTTCCCCATCTATTTGCCATGAAGTGATGGGACCAAATGCCATGATCTTAGTTTTCTGAATGTTGAGCTTTAAGCCAACTTTTTCACTCTCCTCTTCCACTTTCATCAAGAGGCTTTTTAGTTCCTCTTCACTTTCTGCCATAAGAGTGGTGTTATTTGCATATCTGAGGTTATTGATATTTCTCCCGGCAATCTTGATTCCAGCTTGTGCTTCTTCCAGCCCAGCATTTCTCATGATGTACTCTGCATATAAGTTAAATAATATTCCTCTTATGTACATGTATATGTGTGTGTACACACACAGACACACACATGCACAAACACATATTTCTTAATTGAATGATTTCATTTTAAATTCTCATAACAATTGGGAGCCATTGTTGGAGGTGCTAGGTCACCCTCGCACCTTTGAATAACTTGCCATCCTTTTAAAAATAATAAATATTCTTTAGGCTTTTACAGAAACCATAAGTTAAAACTGAAGCCCCAGAGGAAAAATTTAGGAATTTTTTCAGCCAATCCTAATGTTGCCATTACTTTATGTGAGCTTGTGGCAAATTGTGTCCTTTTTTCCCCCAAAAGTATTCTTACTTGAAGTGAAGAAATAATTGGTAAGGTAGAGACATATCACTACCAGTCAACTTCATGAAACTGACTTTAAAGATCTTTGCAGAATACAATGGGTGTGTTTAAGGATAAAATTAATTAGGTCTCTGTCAGTTTGCATGCACTTTTAAAAAAACATGCAATAAAGAAAAAAAAGGAAGACCTGCTTCTTATTTACACAGCCTAGTACTTTGAAATTTCTCATGGCAGAAAGCAGTACATAACCTTCGTGTACGTAACCTATGAATTATCCTTGAAATAAAATGTTTAATTACAGTTGACATTTCTGAACCCATTGCAGGTGGTGCCCATCTGAAGAGTGACATTGTTTACTACACTACAAGGCTCCAGGCCTAGTGTCAGAGATTATAAACCAATTTCCATCCCTGCTTTAATGTGGGTTTAATATCAGAAGAAGAACTTTACTGTGTAAATATTAAACATTTTGTTTAAATATTAAGTACCAAAGGTCTTTTCGTTTTGATTATTAAAACAGGAAGAGCCCCAACTTTGAAAGAGGTGCCTTGTTGTATTAAGAAAATGACTGGTTCTGTATCTCCAGGTTAATTATTGCTGGCCAGAGAAGTGTGTTCAGGCAAAATGTCAGCTGTCTACATGGTGATTTTTGGTCATTAACTGGCAATAGCTGACCGGCAGTCTGCATCACTAATAATGAGCTTATTAGCAACTGTGCATTTTCTCTTGCTCTTTGCCTAAGAAATGGTCTGATAATAAGTGACCAAAAATGCTTTCTCCTTGCTGGATGCAAGGAGAGCAGGATGGAGAATTTTAAGGAAGTGACCCATGAGTGACCCAGTTGTAGCTTTCATTGGGTTTGATCACCAAACTGCAAAGGAGATAATCTGAAGGGTTGGCAAGAAGAGACGCATTGTGAAACAAATGCCTGTTTGCTCACCTACGACTGAAATTAAACCAGGGAAGTGGAAATTTATAAATACCTGTCCTGCGGACAAACTCTCAAGACAGATGCAAATTCTCTTCTGAGAGATTCCATCTTCCAAGTAATTGCAATGGAAGCCTCTATGAGAATCGCAATTCCTCTCAACTGTGGAAAAATGAGCTGTGTTTTTTTATTCTGTAGTACATGAGGCTTGCTAGCTTTGTATCCTTTTTCTTGTGTATTGTCTTAAAATCCTTGAGCAGAACACTCTGCATCTATTAGGCAGATATGAGAGATCCAGATGTTGCTCTTAAAGTGATAGCTGTTGGATCTGTCTTATTGAAGTGTTTGTAAGAAGGCAAATAAACTCTGGTTTAGGCTTTTGGTATTCAAATAAATTCAGCACTTCTAAATATGGAAGTGCCTTTAGAATCCTGTCTGAGAGAGATGATGAAACCAGAATCTTGTTAGGGGAATGTTTTAGAGCACAGTGGTTTTGATGGGGAAAGGGACCTCTGTTGACTTTTTCTAGAGCTGTTGAACCTATAACTATTTACATACAGAGGGTTAGATGGTGACATTACAAAGTAGCTTATAGAATATGCACCAGTTTACCAGTACCTCACAAGCACTTTTGAAAAAATGTTCCGATTATTTAATAAGTTAGTATATGTGTACATTAAACATCTGTTTTGTGCCTGGCACTGTGGTGAGCCTTCAGACATTTAAGATATCTCTGAAAAGTCAAGATTATTTTACTTTGATTCCATTAGAAAAGTATTTTACGTATTCAACTGTTCAGTGGTAGAAAAATGTTGGTTAGTTAGGTGCGATCAGATTTTACAACACCTTAGTAACTAGAGAAAGGAGGCAAGTAACAGTACTATACTTGGACTGTGTGATTTAGGAAGACTTACATCAAGTGATAAGAGNACTTTGATTCCATTAGAAAAGTATTTTACGTATTCAACTGTTCAGTGGTAGAAAAATGTTGGTTAGTTAGGTGCGATCAGATTTTACAACACCTTAGTAACTAGAGAAAGGAGGCAAGTAACAGTACTATACTTGGACTGTGTGATTTAGGAAGACTTACATCAAGTGATAAGAGGGACTTTTGGTGAATGAAGAGGCTGACATTGGAGAGTCTTGTTGTAACAATCTAATGGTGAATTTAAAAATAATTTAGGGTAATGCGGTGACAATGAGTGGACAGCTGGTTTGTAGAAAATTTTAAATTTGGTGGTTACTAGGCTGCCGTTTATGGGGTCACACAGAGTCGGACACGAATGAAGTGACTTAGCAGCAGCAGCAGTAACTCTTTAAAAAGTATGTTTCCTATTATCTTCTTTATATGAGGGGTGTCAAAAATATAGCCTCATGGTCAAAGAATGAGTCAAGGAGTTTTAAGAGATGCATTGTTCTCTTAGCCACATGACTAACATTCAGTGTGACTTCAGAGTTTCTGCACCTTCTGGCTTTGCTGCCCCTAGATGGAACATGACCATAGTAGGTGATCAAACTATCAGATAAGACATTTTAACAGGTTTTAAGCTTTCCATGTGAAGGATTATTTGGAATTAAAGGAAATTCTTTTTAAAATGCATAACTTTTTCCTTCCTTTCTGCCCTCCAAGTTGCCCAAAAGATGGAATGTAACTTGCATTTTGAATCAAGACGTACACATTGTTAGCTTTTCAGATAATAGTTTGCCTCTTCCTCATTTATGTGTGCCTTTCAAAGATTTCCTTTTTGAAAGATTTAGAGCACTGCTTATTGAATTTACTAGTTTAATCTGATTCCACTTTCAACATCTACTTTAGTGAAATCTTTGAGATCACTGCTTAGTTCAGATTTCTTTAGTCTTACAGTGCTTTTTTCCAAGTGTGCATAAGCCTTAAAATGTGCGTAGCTTCTCATGGTTAAGAATCTTTATATTTTCTGTTCATATTATCTCTTGCCTACTTTTCACTCAAGAAACAATAATTGACTTCTTATTATATGAAAAGATCTGTGCCATACACACTGAAGATGCAGCAAAGTGAAAGACATCTTCATTCTCCTGGGAACTTACACTAAATCTGACATTTAAACATAGTGACATTGATAAGTGGCATGCAAGTGGTAAAATAACCACTACATAGCAAGCTTATGCCCAGTGTATAATGTGTCAGGAGACAAAAGGTAAGTCCTCAGCTGAAGAAGTCTTTGAATTGGGGCCTGGAAGAAGGGTGGATTGTGATATAGGGAAAGAGACAGTTCTTATTTCAGGCACTCCTTTTGCAAAAATATCAAGGCACCAAAATTCAAGGTGTGGCCAGGGAAGACCAACTAGGCCTGGAGAGGCCACTCTGATATCTGAGCTTAGTGCACACTAGGTAAACACAGCTATAGAGAGAAATGTTGAAGAACACTGGAAAATGAAAAGAAAATATAGGAATACTAGTAAATTTCAAGAAGAGAGGAGTAAAGGGATTCGATCAAGTTAAATGGGCCTGTTGCCTTTTGAAAAAATGTAACTATTTAGAATTTTCCAATGGTATTTCCTCTCTATTCCTCCTTCAGACTGTTTTTAGCACTGTGTCTTGGTGTCTCATTCTTTGCTTAGAAGGTTCAGTTCAGTTCAGTTCAGTTCAGTCACTGAGTCATGTCTGACTCTTTGCGACCCCATGAATCGCAGCATGCCAGGCCTCCCTGTCCATCACCAACTCCCGGAGTTCACTCAGACTCACGCCCAATGAGTCAGTGATGCCATCCAGCCATCTCATTCTTTGTCGTCCCCTTCTCTTCCCGCCCGCAATCCCTCTCAGCATCAGAGTCTTTTCCAATGAGTCAACTCTTCGCATGAGGTGGCCAAAGTACTGGAGTTTCAGCTATAGCATCATTCCTTCCAAAGAAATCCCAGGGCTGATCTCCTTCAGAATGGACTGGTTGGATCTCCTTGCAGTCCAAGGGACTCTCAAGAGTCCTCCTCCAATTTATGAAAAACAAATGGAGCAATTTTCCCCATTCCTGATTCCTATTTCAAGGAACTTGGACGACATATTCCATTCTCAAAAGTATCATTGATAGGAGTGCTTCCACTTCACTCCTGGGCTCTTTACAAATCATGTTTTCCTTTAAAATATAGACATATTTAAATTTATTCAGTGTGAAGTTTCAGGGATATGTTCTTTAGAAATTCTTGAACTAAGAGTCACTTTACAAGAGGCAGAGCATTGTGGTCTTTTTAGGTAATATTACTCTGTAAATACAGATCACCACAATTAGCAGTGGGTGCTTATTTTACAAAATGAAAATAATTGTTTTTCAGACCTTATAGAAGAGAAAAAAAAAAAAAGACCTTCATGAGTTCACTTATGTTCAGGGNAAACTCCAGTACTTTGGCCTCCTCATGCGAAGAGTTGACTCATTGGAAAAGACTTTGATGCTGGGAGGGATTGGGGGCAGGAGGAGAAGGGGACGACTGAGGATGAGATGGCTGGATGGCATCACTGACTGGATGGATGTGAGTCTGAGTGAACTCCGGGAGTTGGTGAAGGACAGGGAGGCATGGTGTGCTCTGATTCATGGGGTCGCAAAGAGTCGGACACGACTGAGCGAGTGTACTGGACTGAACTGATGTCCCAATGCTGAAGAAGCTGAAGTTGAACGGTTCTCTGAAGACCTACAAGACTTTCTAGAACTAACACCCCAAAAAGATGTCCTTTTCATTACAGGGGACTAGAATGCAAAAGTAGGAAGTTAAGAAACACTTGGAGTAACAGGGAAATTTGGCCTTGGAGTACAGAATGAAGCAGGGCAAAGGGTAATAGAGTGTTGCCAAGGGATTACATTTGTCATAGCAAATACCCTCTTTGAATAACACAAGAGAAGACTCTTCACATGGACATCACCATATGGCCAATACCAAAATCAAATTGATTGTATTCTTTTCAGCCAGATATGGAGAAGCTCCATATAGTCAGCACAAACAAGACCGGGAGTTGACTGTGGCTCAGACCATGAACTCCTTATTGCCAAATTCAGACTTAAATTGAAGAAAGTAGGAAAAACCACTATACCATTGAGGTATGACCTAAATTAAATCTCTTACAATTATACAATGAAAGTAAATGAAAGGGAAGTCACTCATTCATGTCCGACTCTTTGCGACTGCATGAACTGCAGCCCGCCAGGCTCTTCCCTCCATGGGATTTTCCAGGCAAGAATACTGGAGTGGGTTGCCATTTCCTTCTCCAAGAGATCCTCCCAACCCAGGGTTTGAACCCAGGTCTTCTGCACTGTAGGCAGACGCTTTACCATCTAAGCCACCAGGGAAGTCCACAAATTCCACAATTATACAGTAAAAGTGACAAATAGATTCAAGGGTTTAGATCTGATCGACAGAGTACCTGAAGAACTATGGGTAGGGGTTTGTGACATTGTACAGGAGGCAGCAATCAAGACCATCCCGAAGAAAAACAGATGCAGAAAGGCAAATGGTTGTCTAAGGAGGCCTTACAAATAGCTGAGAAAAGAAAAGATGTGAAAGGCAAATGAGGAAAGGAAAGATATACCGATCTGAACACAGAGTTCCAAAGAATGGCAAGGAGAGATAAGAAAGCCTTCACAGTGATCAGTGCAAAGAAATAAGAGAAAAACAATAGAATGGGAAAGACTAGAGATCTCTTCAAGAAAATTAGAGATATCAAAGGAATATTTCATGTAAAGATAGGCACAATAAAGGACAGAATTGGTATGGACCTAACAGAAGCAGAAGATATTAAGAAAAGTGGCAAGAATACACAGAAGAACTATACAAAAAAAAGATCTTCATGACCCATATAACCACATTGGTGTGATCAGTTACCTAGAGCCAAACATCCTGGAATGCGAGGTCAAGTGGGCCTTAGGAAGCATCACTATGAACAAAGCTAGTGGAGGTGATGGAATTCCAGTTGAGCTAGTTCAAATCCTGAAAGATGATGCTGTGAAAGTGCTACACTCAATATGCCAGCAAATTGGGAAAACTCAGCAGTGACCACAGAACTGGAAAAGGTCAGTTTTCATTCCAATCCCAAAGAAAGGCAATGCCAAAGAATGCACAAGCTACTGCACAGCTGAACTCACCTAACACGCTAGTAAAGTAATGCTCAAAATTCTCCAAGCAAGTCTTCAACAGCTCATGAACCATGAACTTCCAGATGTTGACTGGATTTAGAAAAGGCAGAGGAACCAGAGATCAAATTGTCAACATCCGTTGGATCATCAAAAAAGCAAGAAAGTTACAAAAAAATATCTACTTCTGCTTTATTCACTATGCGAAACCCTTTGACTGTGTGGATCACAATAAACTGTGGAATATTCTGAAAGAGATGGGAATACCAGACCACCTGACCTGCTTTTTGAGAAATCTGTGTGCAGGTCAGGAAGCAACAGCTAGAACTGAACATGGAACAACAGACTTGTTCCAAATTGGGAAACGAGTATGTCACGGCTGTTTATTGTCACCCTGCTTATTTAACATATGCAGAGTATATCATGAGAAAGGCTGGGCTGGAGGAAGCAAAAGCTGGAATCAAGATTGCCAGGAGAAATATCAATAACCTCAGATATGCAGATGACACCACCCTTATGGCAGAAAGTGAAGAAGAACTAAAAAGCCTCTTGATGAAAGTGAAAGAAGAGAGTGAAAAAGTTGGCTTAAAACTCAACATTCAGAAAACAAAGATCATGGCATCCAGTCCCATCACTTCATGGCATATAGATGGGAAAACAATGGAAACAGTGACAGACTTAATTTTTGGAGGTACCAAAATCACTGTAGATGGGACTGCAGCCATGAAATTAAAAGACACTTTGTCCTTGGAAGAAAAGTTGTGACCAACTCAGACATCATATAAAAAGCAGAGACATTACTTTGCCAGCAAAGGTCCGTCTAGTTAAAGCTATGGTTTTCTAGTAGTCATGTATGGATATGAGAGATGGACTATTAAGAAAGCTGAGTGCTGAAAAATTGATGCTTTTGAACTGTGGTGTTAGAGAAGACTCTTGAGATTCCCTTGGACAGCAAGGAGATCCAACCAGTCCATCCTAAGGAAAATCAGTCCTGAATATTCATTGGAAGCACTGATGCTGAAGCTGAAGCTCCAATACTTTGACTACCTGATGCAAAGAACTGACTCATTTGAGAAGACCCTTATGCTGGGAAAGGTTGAAGGCTGGAGGAGAAGGGGATAACAGAGGATAAGATGGTTGGATGGCATCACCGACTCAATGGACATGAGTTTGAGTAAACTCTAGGAGTTGTTGATAAACAGGGAGGCCTGGCGTGCTGCAGTCATAGGGTCCCAAAGTCTGACATGACTGAGTGACTGAACTGACTGAACTTAGATACTTCAATTAATTTCTTAGCCTTGCCTATCTTAACACCTCTCAGAAATCACTGTGGACAGTGACTGCAGCCAGGAAATTAAAAGACGCCTGTTCCTGGGACAAAAAGCGATGATAAACCTAGGCAGTGTATTAAAAAGCAGAGATATCATTTTGCAGACAAATATCTGTGGTCAAAGCTATGGTTTTTCCACTAATCATGTACAGATGTTAGAGTTGGACCATAAAGAAGGTTGAGTAGTGAAGAAGTGTTGCTTTTGAACCCTGGTATTGGAAAAGACTCTTGAGAGTCCCTTGGACAGCAAGGAGATCAAACTAGTCAATCCTAAAGGAAATCAGTCCTGAATATTCAGTGGAAGGACTGATGTGAATCTGAAGCTCCACTACTTTGGCCATATGATGCTAAGAGCTAACTCACTGGAAAAGACCCTGATGCTAGGAAAGATTGGGTGCAAGAGAAGAAGGGGATGACAGAGGATGAGATGGTTGGATTACATCATTGACTCAATGGACAGGAGTCTGAGCAAAATCCGGGAGATAGTGAAGGACAGTGAAGTCTGATGTGCTGTAGTCCATGGGATTGCCAAGAGTCAGACATGATTTAGTGACTGAACAACAGGAAATCTTAATACCATGTTATAGCCATGGGGTGGGTAATTTTGTGTGTCAGTTTGTCTTAACCTCAGGTTGACTTGATTAAACCTCATTCTGGGTGTGTCTATAACAGTGTTCAGGATGAACTGAATATTTGAACTGGTAGACTGTTTAAAGTGATTGCCCTCCTAGTGTGAGTGGGCCTCATTCAACCTGATGGAGGCTTGAGATTCCATCTCTCTGCTTGTTTTTAAGCTGGAACATTAATCTTCTTCTGCCACTGGACTAGAAGTACACCATTAGCAGAACTTCTCAGCCTTCATAATCACATGACTATCTCTGTCTGTCTGTCTGTCTCTCTCTGTATGTATACATATAAACCATTGTATTTTTTCAGTTACCATGGTGAATCCTAATACAAGACGTTCTTTGCAGAAGAATGTATTTTTTTCAATATGATCTCTTTATTTTTGCTATCATAAATTCCTTGCTCGAAGTTGTGGTCTAAGGTTAATAAACTTGAAATCTTTGACATCCTCAATTAATTTTTCTGTTATTCTACAATATTTTTAAATGAGAAAAATGTTTTCTCTATAAATGTTAAGGTATCAGGTAACTTCAGATCTTACTCTGCAAAATGAAGAATCTTCTCAAATTTACTTTTTTTTATATGGAAATATGTAAGTAGTTCAGGGCAAATCTTTTCACAGTTACTATATTTTTGTCTTTCTCCTTCCACAAATACTTTTGCAATGTTTGGCAACTCCAAATAAGTTTTTCTATTCATGATTTTTGAATGTTTTGCCAGCTATAGATGCTGTAAAATCATAAAAGTTCTCAATTTCATCAGTATATAACACAGAATTATTCAATTAATGATAGGAAGTCTATTGTAGGATTCTTCCCACAAACAGCTATTCCCAAGCACAGTTATAAAATTTTTGTCGTATAACATCTCACAATTATACAAATTGTATCATCTTATTTGTCCTTTATGTTCACAACTACAATTTATTAAAAATTCAAAAGGTTATTGATACTCTATTAGTGTAGTAATTTGGTTAAATATTTTCAACTGCTTTTGCACAAAACACAACTAAAATTTGGGATCATTTATAAAAACATACAATATCTTTATGAAATAAGAAGTTTGCTTTAAAAAGCAGTTCTTCAAAAGCTCAAACATTTCTAAAACCCATTTGATATAGATAATGAAGAGACAAAGCTTGTATTGCCATATAGAAGTTCTATTTTTTTTTAATTCAACATCAGTGTTGTCAAATTTTGTTGTTTAGCTACTCTGTGTATGTGTGTGTCTGTGTGTGTGTGGGCATGTGCACACACAACTACAGCTTCTATTTTCCTTGGTGGTCTATCTCAAATTATTTGAACACGATTACAAATTATGTGCACATCAAAATCAATCCCTAGTATATATCTGCTTCATAGGCTTTTAAAAAATTGTGGTGTAGTTGATTATAATGTTGTATCAACATCTGCTATAAGCAAAGTGACTCAGTTTTACACATATATTTTGGGCTTTCCTGATAGCTCAGTTGGTAAAGAATCTGCCAGCAGTGCAGGAGACCCTGGTTCGATTCCTGGGTCAGGAAGATCCCCTGGAGAAAGGGATAAGCTACCCACTCCAATATTCTTGGGCTTCCCTTGTGGCACAGCTGGTAAAGAATCTGCCTGCAATACAGGAGACCTGGTTCCATTCCTGGGTTGGGAAGATCCTCTGGAGAAGGAAAAGGCTACCCACTCCCGAACTCTGGCCTAGAGAATTCCATGGGCTATGGGGTCGGCAAAGATCAGACACGACTGAGTGACTCTCAGTTCACTTTCACATTCTTTTTAAAATATTCTTTTCTATTATTGTTTATCCCAGGAGATTGAATATAGTTCCCTGTGCCATACAGTAAGACCTTGCTGTTTATCCATTCTAAATGTAATAGTTTGCATCTACCAACTCCAAATTCCCAGTCCATCTCTCTCCTTCCCTCCCTCCCCCTTGGCAACCACAAATCTGATCTCTGTGTCTATGTATGTCTGTGAGTCTATTTCTGTTTTGTAGATAGGTTCATTTGTGGTATAGTTTACATTCCATATATAAGTAATATCATATGGCATTTGTCTTTCTTTTTCTGACTTAACTTCATTTAATATGATAATTTCTAACTGCATCCATGTTGCTGCATATGGCATTACTTCTCATTTTTATGGCTGGATAATATTCCTTGTATATATGCACCACACCTTCTTTATCCATTTGTTTGTCCATGGACATTTAGGTTGTTTCCATGTGTTAGCTATTGTGAATAGTGCTGCTTGAACATAAGAGTGCAAATAGTTTTTGAATTATTGTTTTGTTTTATTGTTTATTTTTTGAATTATTGTCTGGCTGTGTGCCCAGGAGTGGGATTGCTGGATAATATGGTAATTCTGTTTTTCCATATACCTCTTAATTTAGTGAGAACTCTGTTTTTACCATACTAATGTATTTTTAAAATTTTATTTTTTTGTTATCAAACAAAACAATTGTGACTTTAAGATTTTACTTTTAAATTTATTTCACAGTAGCATTCAATAACAGCAATATTTTATCTTTAGCGTTATTAACTTCCAAAGTCTTACTTAGATTTAAGGTATGGTATGAAAAATTTTAACCAGCATTAAAGTTAACGTATTTTCTTTCTGAAGCATCTAATGATTCTGCTAGGAACCTGGTATTACTTTTTCTGCTAATGAACTTAACATACTAACAGCTATCGCTTCACTTTTTATTCATTCAAAATAAAACATAAGTTGAAAATAAAAACAATTAATTTAAAAGTATAATCCTTTGATCTAAATGAAAAGTCTTGGCTCTTAGAGTGATTTGTAAAACATACATTCTGTAGCTGCATCAGTTAAATTATCTTTTTTTCAGCCCAGATTTTGAAACAATCACTAACTTTTGAAATAGATACTGATGTTACATCAGGAGATTTTTATCTTCCAGTTTTCGTGTTGGTGATATAATTATGGCTTCCAGAATAAGCAGTAAACATTGATAAGCATTATGAGAAAATTAAGCATTAAAGTCACCAAGAGAAATAAACAAATAGCGCTTTCACTTTATTTAACATACATTTTGAGCTCATTGCTATTGAAATGTTGTATTTCAAAAATTGATAAACTTTGCCAAAAATTAAATAGTTGTATGTCAGTATAAAGCAATAGCAAAATCTCTATGCTAAGGCTATTCAGCATATACAATATACGTTCTGTAGAAGAACGGTTTAATCTTACTTCATGCATACATTTCATGTATACATAAACCATGTTTCCCTCAGTTCTCACTGATCCTTGATTGGCAACCTGGTACTTTTATGCATCTCCAGCCCCAGGCTGGAGCTGGGGCTTCTGTACACCAATGATTGGCAGCGTAGGTGGCATCATATGTTCCCTCCAGTACCACCTGAGACCAGAAAGAAGCAGCCTGCCCCCAGCTATGCACTCACAGGACCTGTGCATGCTCCCTTGAGATGGAAGCCTCAGGTATACTGCATTTGGAAATAAATATAGCAGAATGTTCTTGGTCATCTTTCATCTCTCACCACATGTTAAGGTGAAAACTGGATTCACTACGCACGTTACTCACACACTATGGAATAGACCATGCCAAGAACTGGCATTTATTACAGAATGGAAGCCTACCGAACCTATTCCAATTCATTTTAAGAAACTGCCATCAGGGACTCATAATATAAAACCAAATGAAATATTACACCAGCTGACATTAATTGTACCCCAGGGCAAATCAGAATTTCTTGTCACCCTAGGCACAGGAATAGCAAATGCAAATTTAGGAAATGCCTAAGTAAGGTTCAGTAGGTGTGAGGAAGAAAGACAATGAGAGAGTACAGAAAGCTAGTTAGACTCAGTTCATAAACAGCCTTGCATGCCATGGAAATATTTCAAGTTTTATTTTACATAATCGAATAAGGCTTTGAAAGACATTGATCTGATTGATGTTTAAAAGATCATTGAGTTGCTGTGTGGAGAGCAGACTATGTGGGATGCGAATGAAGAAGGGAAAGACTGTTAGGACACCATTGCTATTGTCAAGCAAAAGGTGATGGTGTTTAAGACTGGAATGAAATGTATGGATATGGTGAGAAATGGTCAATTTGGGGAAATATTTTAAATATATATCTGATGGAAGATGCTAATGAGTTGAATGTGTGGAGTGAGAAAAAGATACAAGTCAAGGTTTTACTCTCAGCCTCTGGAGGAATGTTAGTACCCTGTACAGAAATGAGAAAGATTGTGAGAAGAGCAGCTCAAAAAGGGAACTAGGAGTGCCCTGTGTTAGGTTAAGTCTGACATAACTGCTAAGCATTCAGATGAAAACTGGAGAGGATATTTGGACATACGCATTGTGGACTGGTTGGGCGTAAGAAGTATAAATAGGAATGATGAGTATAGACGTGATATCAACAACCACGGGATGATAGGATTGCTCAGAGGGTGGGTACAGATAAAGAAGAGAATTGCTGATGAGACCTTGAGCACTGTTGTAATTATTTCTTCATTAGGTGTACAACATCCATAAGCAGTATTTTCTGTAATTAGTAGGTTATCATGTTTCAAAATTAGCATACGCTTCTTGGAATAAGCACACACATATATGCACAACAAAACTTGCTTTATTTCACATATTATTTTTTAAAAGTTACATTGCATCAAATGAACCAATAAGGGGTGTTAGGGTACTTTGGGTCTTCTTTACTTACCTTCTAAAGTAAGTCACATTCTTTGGTGCTCTCTACAGCACTTGGTATAGTACTGCAACCTAATAAAAGTAATAGAATAAATAAGATAGTACCTCTCATTTTACTTCATTTACTTATTAAGAAAATACATAGATAACTATTATAAAATTCATAATTTTGAATGGCTAATGTGATGAGAAAATGGAGATGCATTCTCCATTTGACCTAGAGATGTGACTATCACAAAAGGTGTGTTTACTATCTATAGTCATAAGATCAATTTAATCAAAATATGACTTTCTCTATACACACCAATCAGTAATTGCTTTGTGTGAAATGGATTCTGGCAATTTATTAAGCATTCAATAACAGATTATTGATGATGCAAGAGAACAAGTAAGAGACACAATGCCAAAGGGACCAGTAAATCAAAGAGAGAGAAACTTTTTCCAGTTATTGACTGTAGAGAGAGACGTATTTAGAAATAATACAAGATGAAGAACTTGGAAATGAAGGATGGAAAATGGAAATACCAAATGTGATGTTGGCTTATGGAAGTAGTGGCCAACCACAAAGATTCTGAATTGGAACTCTCATGTCATGGTTTATAGCAAAATAACTTAAATTCCATCTCACTGGCTTGGAAGACTTGAGGAGCATCTTTGATCTGGGAGCAGGAAAGCAGCTGGCATAACCTTCTGAAATTTGGTACCATCAACATGTTCAGTGCTAGACCAAAGCAAAATAAAGAAGAATAGGCCAAATAGAAGAGTTTTCTTAAAATCTATCCCACAATGGTGTAGACGATAATACTAGGAATAAATAGAGCACATTAAAATTTACAAAGAACTTTTAACAAATGATCTCATTTAATTACTGTAACAAATCAATGAGTAGGCAGGTTATGCCAAATTATCTTCAATATGTCCAATTAGCAAATGAAGAAAATGAGATTTTGGAGAGGATTTATAATTACCAGTTGTCATACAATTTATGAAAGATTCACAAGTTGTACTCTGGTCTGTCTGGCTTAAGATACTGGACGTTGATGCCATATATGGTAGGAAGAGAGATCATAGCCCTAGGTGTTTGCAACTGCTGGTGATATGTACCTGACACTATACCCTGAGCATTTGGACACCGTCACTTTGTAAGCCTTTGCCAAATATTCTTAAGAGGGAGGGCCCTAAATAGCAGACCTAGATTTTCTTTAAAGTGTCATTTGAATTGTCCAGAGTGAATCCACATTGCATTTTATTGATGAATATTATTAACTGTCTCAAGCAAAATCTTTCTTCAAAATCAGTTACATGTATTTGGAAAAATAAATGGCCTAACTAACAAAACTCTAGTCACAAACCATGAGAAGGATGCCTGAACTTTGAAAGACCTTAAAAAGATCATGTCTTCTGTGTCATATTTAGAACACATTACCAAGAATAAAAACTTTGGACACATGTTCTTCATTGTCTTTTTTGTACTCCCAGGGGAGTTAGTTTTCCTTTGAAAATTCCTATTCAGTTCAGTTTAGTTGCTCAGTCATGTCTGACTCTTTATGACACCGTGGACTGCAGCACACCAGGCTTCCCTGTCCATCACCAACTCCCGGAGTCCACTCAAACCCATGTCCACTGAGTTGGTGATGCCGTTCAACCATCTCATCCTCTGTTGTCCCGTTCTCCTCCTGCCTTCGATCTTTCCCAGCATCAGGGTATTTTGGCCACCTGATGGGAAGAACTGACTCATTGGAAAATACCCTGATGCTGGGAAAGATCGAAGGCAGGAGGAGAACGGGACAACAGAGGATGAGATGGTTGAACGGCATCACCAACTCAGTGGACATGGGTTTGAGTGGACTCCGGGAGTTGGTGATGGACAGGGAAGCCTGGTGTGCTGCAGTCCACGGTGTCATAAAGAGTCAGACATGACTGAGCAACTAAACTGAACTGAATAGGAATTTTCAAAGGAAAACTAACTCCCCTGGGAGTACAAAAAAGACAATGAAGAACATGTGTCCAAAGTTTTTATTCTTGGTAATGTGTTCTAAATATGACACAGAAGACATGATCTTTTTAAGGTCTTTCAAAGTTCAGGCATCCTTCTCATGGTTTGTGACTAGAGTTTTGTTAGTTAGGCCATTTATTTTTCCAAATACATGTAACTGATTTTGAAGAAAGATTTTGCTTGAGACAGTTAATAATATTCATCAATAAAATGCAATGTGGATTCACTCTGGACAATTCAAATGACACTTTAAAGAAAATCTAGGTCTGCTATTTAGGGCCCTCCCTCTTAAGAATATTTGGCAAAGGCTTACAAAGTGACGGTGTCCAAATGCTCAGGGTATAGTGTCAGGTACATATCACCAGCAGTTGCAAACACCTAGGGCTATGATCTCTCTTCCTACCATATATGGCATCAACGTCCAGTATCTTAAGCCAGACAGACCAGAGTACAACTTGTGAATCTTTCATAAATTGTATGACAACTGGTAATTATAAATCCTCTCCAAAATCTCATTTTCTTCATTTGCTAATTGGACATATTGAAGATAATTTGGCATAACCTGCCTACTCATTGATTTGTTACAGTAATTAAATGAGATCATTTGTTAAAAGTTCTTTGTAAATTTTAATGTGCTCTATTTATTCCTAGTATTATCGTCTACACCATTGTGGGATAGATTTTAAGAAAACTCTTCTATTTGGCCTATTCTTCTTTATTTTGCTTTGGTCTAGCACTGAACATGTTGATGGTACCAAATTTCAGAAGGTTATGCCAGCTGCTTTCCTGCTCCCAGATCAAAGATGCTCCTCAAGTCTTCCAAGCCAGTGAGATGGAATTTAAGTTATTTTGCTATAAACCATGACATGAGAGTTCCAATTCAGAATCTTTGTGGTTGGCCACTACTTCCATAAGCCAACATCACATTTGGTATTTCCATTTTCCATCCTTCATTTCCAAGTTCTTCATCTTGTATTATTTCTAAATACGTCTCTCTCTACAGTCAATAACTGGAAAAAGTTTCTCTCTCTTTGATTTACTGGTCCCTTTGGCATTGTGTCTCTTACTTGTTCTCTTGCATCATCAATAATCTGTTATTGAATGCTTAATAAATTGCCAGAATCCATTTCACACAAAGCAATTACTGATTGGTGTGTATAGAGAAAGTCATATTTTGATTAAATTGATCTTATGACTATAGATAGTAAACACACCTTTTGTGATAGTCACATCTCTAGGTCAAATGGAGAATGCATCTCCATTTTCTCATCACATTAGCCATTCAAAATTATGAATTTTATAATAGTTATCTATGTATTTTCTTAATAAGTAAATGAAGTAAAATGAGAGGTACTATCTTATTTATTCTATTACTTTTATTAGGTTGCAGTACTATACCAAGTGCTGTAGAGAGCACCAAAGAATGTGACTTACTTTAGAAGGTAAGTAAAGAAGACCCAAAGTACCCTAACACCCCTTATTGGTTCATTTGATGCAATGTAACTTTTAAAAAATAATATGTGAAATAAAGCAAGTTTTGTTGTGCATATATGTGTGTGCTTATTCCAAGAAGCGTATGCTAATTTTGAAACATGATAACCTACTAATTACAGAAAATACTGCTTATGGATGTTGTACACCTAATGAAGAAATAATTACAACAGTGCTCAAGGTCTCATCAGCAATTCTCTTCTTTATCTGTACCCACCCTCTGAGCAATCCTATCATCCCGTGGTTGTTGATATCACGTCTATACTCATCATTCCTATTTATACTTCTTACGCCCAACCAGTCCACAATGCGTATGTCCAAATATCCTCTCCAGTTTTCATCTGAATGCTTAGCAGTTATGTCAGACTTAACCTAACACAGGGCACTCCTAGTTCCCTTTTTGAGCTGCTCTTCTCACAATCTTTCTCATTTCTGTACAGGGTACTAACATTCCTCCAGAGGCTGAGAGTAAAACCTTGACTTGTATCTTTTTCTCACTCCACACATTCAACTCATTAGCATCTTCCATCAGATATATATTTAAAATATTTCCCCAAATTGACCATTTCTCACCATATCCATACATTTCATTCCAGTCTTAAACACCATCACCTTTTGCTTGACAATAGCAATGGTGTCCTAACAGTCTTTCCCTTCTTCATTCGCATCCCACATAGTCTGCTCTCCACACAGCAACTCAATGATCTTTTAAACATCAATCAGATCAATGTCTTTCAAAGCCTTATTCGATTATGTAAAATAAAACTTGAAATATTTCCATGGCATGCAAGGCTGTTTATGAACTGAGTCTAACTAGCTTTCTGTACTCTCTCATTGTCTTTCTTCCTCACACCTACTGAACCTTACTTAGGCATTTCCTAAATTTGCATTTGCTATTCCTGTGCCTAGGGTGACAAGAAATTCTGATTTGCCCTGGGGTACAATTAATGTCAGCTGGTGTAATATTTCATTTGGTTTTATATTATGAGTCCCTGATGGCAGTTTCTTAAAATGAATTGGAATAGGTTCGGTAGGCTTCCATTCTGTAATAAATGCCAGTTCTTGGCATGGTCTATTCCATAGTGTGTGAGTAACGTGCGTAGTGAATCCAGTTTTCACCTTAACATGTGGTGAGAGATGAAAGATGACCAAGAACATTCTGCTATATTTATTTCCAAATGCAGTATACCTGAGGCTTCCATCTCAAGGGAGCATGCACAGGTCCTGTGAGTGCATAGCTGGGGGCAGGCTGCTTCTTTCTGGTCTCAGGTGGTACTGGAGGGAACATATGATGCCACCTACGCTGCCAATCATTGGTGTACAGAAGCCCCAGCTCCAGCCTGNTTGGTGATGCCGTTCAACCATCTCATCCTCTGTTGTCCCGTTCTCCTCCTGCCTTCGATCTTTCCCAGCATCAGGGTATTTTCCAATGAGTCAGTTCTTCCCATCAGGTGGCCAAAATATTGGAGTTTTAGCTTCAGCATCAGTCCTTCCAATGAATATTCAGGACTGATTTCCTTTAGTATGGACTGGTTGGATCTCCTTGCAGTCCAAAGGACTCTCAAGAGTCTTCTCCAACACCACAGTCCAAAATCATCAATTCTTCCATGCTCAGCTTTCTTTATAGTCCAACTCTCATATCCATACTTGACCACTGGAAAAACTATAGTTTTAATTAGACAGATTTTTGTGGGCAAAGTAATGTCTCTGATTTTTAATGTGTTGTCTAGGTTGGTCATAACTTTTCTTCCAAGGAGCAAGCATCTTTTAATTGCATGGCTTCAGTCACCGTCTGCAGTGATTTTGGAGCCCTCCAAAAATAAAGTCTGTCACTGTTTCCATTGTTTCCCTGTCTATTTGCCATGAAGTGTTAGGACCAGATTCCTATACTCACCAATTATTTCTTCTACTTAAGAGAGTTCTCCTTTCATTCTCATTGCATCAGAACTGGGGATTTTTATCAGTTTGTACTTCACATAGGAATTAAAATCAGGCAACAGAACAAAAACCATAGGCAATCTTCTCCTCCTGGAGAAACAACACAAAATTGAATCACAATTATGAGCCCTTTTATTACTTATTACTGAGAGATATTCTCTTGAGTAATCTGCTGAGAAGAAACAATATAGCAAGGTTGTAATGATAATCAAGTTCATCCACCATGAATTGCTATGTAAATTCTAAATAATATACTTATATGTCCATTTCTTGATTTATCAACTTTAGATTCTGTTTATGCCAAACTATAAAACATTAGTATTTTGACACACTTTTATCTCTGTTTTATTAGTTATACTATTTATACTTCTAGCAGTTACATTTATAACAACTTAGTAATGTATATAGGCCTCTGCATGCTCAGTCGCTTCAGTTGTGTCTGACTCTTTGAGACCCCACGGACTGTAGCCTGCCAGGCTCCTCTGTCCATGGGATCCTCTAGGCGAGAATACTGGAGGAGGTTTCCACTTCCTATTCCAGGGGCTATTCCTGACCCAGGGATTGAGCCTGCATCTCCTGAATCTCCTGCATTGGCAGGCGGGTTCTTTACCACAATTGCCACTTGGGCCTCTACTTATTCTTTATTTATCGATTTAGAGAGTATCAATTGACTTCTCATTAGATAGGCAGGATAATTAGTGAACCTAGCTTTTTCCATCCATTTCCCTCCTCCTCTTCCTCTACATTTTAACTCCTGCTAACCATGCTACTGTTGTGGCTGTTATTCTGTCACTAAGTTGTGTCCAACTCTTCACAACCCCGTGGACGGCAGCACACCAGGCTTCTTTGTCCTCCACTGTCTCCGAGTTTACTCACATTCACGTCCATCGAGTCAGTGATGGTATCTGTCTCACCCTCTGCTGCCCTCTTCTCCTTTTGCCTTCAATCTTTCCCAGCATCAGAGTCTTTTCCAATGAGTCAGCTCATTGGAGACCACAAAAACCATATATTACATTTACACAATTTGTAAGTTTAATTGTCCACTGTGCTTTGTCTGTAAGTTGATTCTATAAATTAAAAATAAATAAATACATATATAATATAATTGTAATGCATATACGATTCTCCTCAGATCTAAGTGAAGCCATTGGATCCACAAAGAAAATCATGTTTATCTGTGTCACTTAGTTTCTACCCCTTGAAGGAGAATACCTACTCTAATCATCAACAGCAGGCGGATTCTTACATCCTTGTCACGCACCTTATAGTGCGTTTGCTGTTGGCACTGTGACTTTGCATCTGTTCTCTCCTATAACTGCTTAATGCCTCTATTTTCCTCATTGAGAAAAGGAAGAGACACACGATTTTATCTGATCAATTTTTGAATCATGTGATTTGTAATAGAATTGTCTTGCTTATTAAAAACTTTTCCATATAGCACTCTCACTAATTTTGCCCATAGCTGATTCAGTTGGCTATATAACTGTCTTCTCTTTTTGCTGTCTTATATTGGTATTACTGTGCTTCAGTTACACTTTTCAGGATTTCTGTTTTGTTTTGCTGGAATACATCCTCAAGTTTGTGTGAGATTTCCAATAGGGTTGATAAGTTACTTGCTAGCTTTTACTCCTAATTAAAAAGAATGATGTCAATCTGGTTTTTGATCCTTTGTAAATAATCTATATTTTCCCTCTGGGACTAAGGATTTCTCTTTGCTCTTAAGTTCTGAAATTTCATTAAAATGCATCTAAGTCTTTGTTTCAATTTGCCTAGTCAATTATATCTTTAGCCCAGATAAATCTCCTTCTATAATTTATTTGATTATATCTCCCATCTGTGGAAAGAAAATAATATTTTTCTCAGGAATTAGTTATTTTGGTCTATTCTTGATGGATCTTTCCCATCTTTTATGTTGGCTCATGGTTTCTAGTCTCTTATTATTTAGTTCTGGTAGGTTTTTTCAATTACGTCTTCCAAATCACCCAAATTCATTTTCAACCATGCTCATTCATAATTGAATTTTTCTACTGAGTTTTTTTAATTTTAAAAATCTTATTTAATTAAAAAATCTAACTTCCTGATTACTTCTCTTTTAGAGTGGTCTATATATACTCAGGGATATAATATCTTCTTGAATTTCTCCCAAGATATGAATTAGATTTTCTTTTAGGATCTCTTCTGTAGCTTAAACTAGTTCTATTTCCCTAGGGTTATCTGTTATATTCGTTTACTTTTGATAATCCTCTTTCATGCTATTGGTTACGTAGCTGTTATTAACATGAGTAAATGAGGACCGTGTACTTAGCATAAATTGTGGCAAGATTATTATTGTCACTCCTGTACTTGATTTACCAAAGGACTCTTCCCCTTCCTGGTGAGGCTGACAGGGGGCTGTGCTTGTAGTAATCAGGCTTCCTTGTGGAGTGTATGGGCAGGAAACAGGCAGGCACGTTCGGTACTTCCAACCATTGCATTGAAAGGGAGAATTTACTCTGGGGTTAAAGCGCTTTCTTTACTTTATTCTTGTGCTAGGCTGGAGCTGTCTTTCCACCCATCCTCAAACTCCACCTCTGCTTTGGACTGTTGTTTGGGTCAAGAATTATCTCCAGCTCAGGTCTTTCTTTAATCCCATTTTCCCAATAAAGACCCTCTGAGGCAAATTTAACACTTTGTTTGGAAATAGCTTCCTAAGTATTCAATTAAGATAGGGGCAGATGTTACTCTCTTCCTGTATAGAAGGTGGAGGGATCAATAGCCCCAGCTGTTTTATAGACATTCCTTTATTTAATTGTCCTGAATGATGCACCAAAGCCCATTTCTGATTATCTTTCCTGCCAACTCCAGAACTGAATCTTTCTGAGGTTCCTTAGGAAAATGTCTCTCATTCCACTAGACTAGAATCAGTATGAGATCGAAGATCAACTTTTGTTTCCATTATATATCCAAAGTCTATAAAAGTATCTAGCACATGACTGACAATAAGTGTTTGTTGGATTAATGGATGAACAAATAGATTAATTGATTTTGAAATATTCTTTTTGATATATTTTTATTTCAATAGGAATTTTCTGAACTGTGGATGGGTCCTCAGATCATCATTTTCAAATTGACTGAATTTCTAATGAGTCCTTAAAATTATAGTTGTGAACATTATGTACAAAGTTTATGATATAATATTCACATAAAAGAATCAAAACCATTAATTGTTTATATACTATGATTACCACTTGTAAGATACTACTCAGTTTGTGTATTTGTGTGTGTGTATGTGTTTACAGGGACTAGAAAGAACACCACACAAATGTAAATATAATTTGTTGAGTTTCTAGGGATTTGGGTTCATGTTTTCTTCTTATTTCCATTTGCTGTAATAGTATTTGCTCTGTAATAAAAATATCAAATTAAATACCACAAGAAAGAGATACCACAATCTTGACTGATGTGACATGAAAAATATATTTTACCCTGGCAATGAGAAAAGCCCTCTAGTGTCTAACCTAAAGTCTTTCTTTGTCGTTTTTGTTTAAGTTGCCTTTCCATCCATGACCTTTACAACTGGCCTTGCCAAACTAACCCTAACACCCTTTCTGATAATTCAATATTATCCTTTTAGGTAATCATTATACCCATTCACTAAAAATCAGTATTCCTGGGTATTGTGCTGAACTCTGGGAACTCAAAAATAAAGAAGTCTGTATGAGTTTAAGATCATAGCCTAATGATTCTTTAATGGGAATTCAAAAAGATTCTACCATCTTCCTGTGTGTATTTGCTGCCTTTAAGAAACTTTCTCAGTCTTTACCATGTCTTTTCTCATAGATGTAACTATAATTAATGAAAGTTTAATTTTGTGATTTCCAAGAAAAATGCACAGCAAAAATAAGAACAGGGAAAGGAAGGGGGAACTAAAATGAACAGAGAAAAATAAAAGCAATAATAGAAATTAGTTTACTATGTTGAAGTATTAATATATAGGGAAATTTGAGAGAAAGAATGTCTTTCTTGGTCAAATATAATCAAAACAATGAAAACTCCCCGTATATGCCATTTCACATCATAAATTATATACTCTCATTTTATTTCTATGCTCTTATGGATGTTTCTACTTGCTTTGTGGTGTCTTTCACTTGTTTCTGTATATTGCTTGTATCATCTCTATGGGCACCTATGTGCTATATGAGAAAGTCCAATATATTATGCTTAAAGAAAGAGTAAAAGGTGGTTTTGACTGAGAAGTTAAGGGATTTTTCTATTTTAAGGTTCATAATTTTATCTCATGAATTTTATGATATCTATTTTGGTTCCCATGGAAGTGTTATCTCTAACTTAACTAAGTTCTCCATCAATAAGGTTTCCAGAAAATTAAGCTATTGCAATAGACAAGGGATTGATGTACTTTTAATGGAATTTCCCTATGAATTTATGCCTCTACCATAAGCTCAGGTGGTTAAATAGCATCTCTGTTCCTTCAGTTCCTCATACCAGAAATCTGGGACTCATTCTTGACAACTTCTTCTCTCTTCATCCCTATATCCTGTACATCACAGGTCTTATTGATCTGACTTTCAAAATGGATCTTGATTCCTTCCAGGTTCCTTGTTTCCTCTGTCAGCATTCTGATCCTGACTTAGACCTTGATCATCTCACACATGACATGGTTCACGAAATCACTTCCTAATTACACTTCGAACTGTCTCTCTTGACCCCTCCTTTCAATCTATTTTCTATATAGCAGTAATGACAGTGTTTTTCAAAAGCTGAAATTTAACCACATGGCTCCTCTGCTTAAATCTTTTCAATGACTTCCCATTGCTCCTGAAATAAAACTGTAAATCTTCACCATACTCTCCAACAAGCAGTCTCTTAATCTTACTCCTTTCTTTTGGTGAGTAGAAGAGCTCTTTTATACTTCTGGCATTTTGTATACATCCCTTTCTTTCCTTTTTTTTTTTTTTTAACTTGAATAAATCCTATGTATGATTCAGACTTCTGATTAACTGTCATTCCTCAGAGAAGAATTATTGGGCTCTTTTCCTCTTCTTAAGTTCCCACAGGGTAAGTATGTTAGAATCAGGCTATTTTTTATTGTTATTTGTTTAATGATTATCTCCCCTGCAAAACCTTAAGCCTCATGAGGGAACAGATCCAGATACATTTTGTCATTGTATTTTAAGTAACTATAACTGTGCCCAGCTTAAAGTAGTTCAAAAAAAATATTTGGTGAGTAAATGAATGATGATGGTCCTTAGCCTGACAGAGGTAGCAATGGCAAATTAGGGCTGGTCTCTAAGCCATGAAATAGTTTAGTTTAACAGAAACTATCCTGGATGACTTTTTCTTAAATTGATTTGAATATTTATCTAGTCAGAGCTGTGGTCATTCTGGTCACAAAAGGGCTTTTCTCAAGTCTGAAGAAAGTCTGTGGTTCCTTAAACAATCTGGAGAAGTAATCAAAGTAAGGAAAGATGACCTAGTCCGACAAAGTAGCAGATGCATGTTTCTGTTTTTTCATTCAAATGACAGCATGCATGGGTAATAGGTAATAAGCATTTATCAGTGTGCTAATAGTGTTCAGAATTCTATTAGGTGACATGATGAGGAAGCTCAAGATAGATGGAGTTGTTATATATTTTGTGTCTTGACTGTGCCTGCTATTAAAGTCAGTTTAGTGGTCTATTAATGTGTCCATTATAAACTCAATTTCTTACCTTAGTCATTTTAAATCTCATCTGTCTAATAACTTAGTATATGTTATTAGCCCAAATTCGAACATTTTATACCAACTATAATTCTTAGTTGTTAAACCTGTTTTAACTTATTGGTGCCACATTAAAACCTTAATAGGTGGAATAATTGGCTCTCATAACAATTTGGAGTAACAGAAGTCAGGAGTGAGTGCTGTTTTCAGATACTTGAAAAGCTATGAATGAATCCCCTTTGCCCTCTGAAAAGCTATGAATGAGTTGCCTTTGCTTTCTACTGCATCTTCCCACCCCTGCTGATTTTGTATTCTCTCAGTTTCCCAAGCCAGTCCTAATTGGATCCAAACAGAAGTCATTAAACCTGGCATGGCTCTGGGGAAACACCTTCCAGAGTTTCACAGGGGAATCTCCCTAGGAGCAGCCAGTCAATGGTACAAAATGATGGGCTTTAGATGTTCTTGCTTCAGAGGGAAAAGCCTGAGGCCATCCTCAGGGAGAAAATTGATTCACCAAGACTTCTGAGTATTCTGCCGCCCTGCGGCATTTTAAAACTCTTCTTTACATTTTAATCTTATGCATGAAAAGCCACCCTCCCACCAATTTGTGTGTCTATTCTGTTTCTTAAAAGCACCCAAAGCATCACCCCCTGAATGGCAAAGTCAGCTTCCTCACCCCCCCATAATTGACTCCTAGGCTCAAGTCTTCGTGAACTGTAATCTTGCAGACAAAAGTAGGCCAGGTCAACGTGTCAACGTGAGAAAGGATCAGATATCTACATTGCTGGACTCTTGAACCTATTTATCCTCCTTGCCTACCTGCAAAGTCTCTGGTGCATCCTGTATGTCTTTGAGTGTTCTCTCCTCTAATTGAGAGAAGCAAAGCCTTCTGGGGTCCAATAAAATGGCTTTAGGAAAGCAAGAAACAGATGGGAAATAAATGGGTTCAAGTGCTCCAGGGACCCAATTGCTGCTGCAGAAAGCAGAAACGGAGTATCTAAACAGCAAAAGAGTATACTTAATTTTTGTCTTTTAAATTTTGTGTTGGGACAGAGAAAGAATCTTGATGAAGAATCAGAGTTTCTCTCTTTAGTGCAAATGACACATAGACTGAATTCTAGTTAATACCAAAGGTTCTCTAGATTCTAGAGGTAATTTACTGATGGCTCCAACTGTGTGCAGGGTGAAAGGTAGGTCCTAAGTTTGATTCCTGGCAAAGCAATTTTCTCTTACATTCAGAACTGTTTCATAGAGAGAAGTATCTTTGAAAGACTAATGAGTTTGAAGTCAGACTTGGTTTCTGACCCTACTGTTGCTGTAACAGAGCAACACACACCTAAGGGCTGCAGTTCCCTGCCTCATGCTCTCAGGTAAATGACTGACGTCCTCTGTGAACTCAAATCCTTTCACCATCCCCGTTTCATAATTCTCACCAATTTCTAAGTAAAAGTAGCTTTAGATACCACACCCAGGCCCCGAGGCCTTGTTCTCCTTGCAGCGTTAATTCACGAGGCCAATGTAATTTGGAGTACGGGGAAAATCCAACCAGCAATACAGCATAAGGTGAACTCATAAAATTGAGAGAATGAATTTTGCCAAGAAGTCAAGAGCCTTAGTAAATGCTGTTCTTGCCAAAATATGCTGCTTTCTAGGAAACAATTAATGATAAATAGTGTTTCTTGAGTTCTCACTTTGAGACAGGTACTGTTCTGAGTGCTCCCCTTGAATTTACTGACTTAACCTCCTCCCCCCATCCCAGCCCCCACCCCCCCCC
>SJYA01000623.1:2133329-2148472 GCA_006410615.1 Neotragus moschatus | reverse complement strand
CCACAATTGCTATGAGGAAGATCCTAGTTTTCACTCTCATTTTGCAGATAAGGAGAGTACAACACAGAGAGATTGAGTGACTTGTCCAAGGTCACACCGATGTTGACCAAGGCTAACTGTCTCCAGAGCATACGTACTTGACCACTAGGAAGTGCTGTCACTGGAAACAAAGACAGCAGACTTGTACTGGTTGCCTGGGCATTCTAGCTAAGTATAAATCTAGCCTCACGCAGAGCAACAGGTCCAGTCGAGTTTTACTGATACACTCTCTGCACTATAACTTGTATACAATGGCTTGAGGCTACCAGGAACATATCCGCTGAAGTTTATTGCCTGGCAGTCTAGGATTTACAACCTGCATATGGTAGTGGTGTGTTTTTAACATCCCCCTCATGTATATTTTCTCAGGGAGATAGCAAGTTTCCCAAAGATTTGTGTGTAGCCCTTTATTTCTCTTGTATATTCCTTATTCATAAAGCTTTAGGGCTTAGTAAGTGGTTTTGATTGACTTTCAGCAACTCTGCACGGTGGTCACAGTGATCATATTCGCAAAATGAAAAAAGGGCTTAGCTCCATGGTTCAACTGCCTAAGAATTTTATTCCAGATTCTGAGGCTTTATTCTTAGTCTGGTTTTATAAGACAGCAAGCCAATAGACATTCAGTATACATTTATTTATGTATATATTTATCTTTATTGAAGTATAATTGATCTATGATCAATGCACATTTTTTTTTTAGTGTTCTCCATCAGAAAAGGCCAATGGCTAGGAACAGAAGGGTCCAAAGGCAAATAAGACACTGATCTTCAAGAACTCACAATATAGTGGAGATTAAGTTAAACAATATGCCTCTAGAGGGATGGAAATCTGCCTGGAAGAATCTGGAATGGCCCCTTGGAGAAAGTAGGATTTAACTGAACTTTGCAAAAAGCAATAGAATTGAGAACAATATATAGAACAAAGAAGTTTCAAGAACTTGCACTTGAACAGGGGTAAAAATTTCATCCTACTTTGATGCACTCATCATAAGAGAAAGTTTTTCTTATTTCTATCCTGGAACTTTAAGTGGGATAATTTGTTCTTCCAAAAAAAAAAAAAAAATCTGTATGATTTAAGAAAGGAAGAACTGGTCATTTCACAATTTACTTGGAATGAGGTTTGGGAGGACTAAATTGTTAAATGCCTTGTATATGTGAAAGTGAAGTCTCTCAGTCGTGTCCGACTCTTTGCGACCCCATGGACTGTGGCCCACCAGGCTCCTCCGTCCGTGAGATTCTCCAGGCAAGAGTACTAGAGTGGGTTGCCATTTCCTTCTCCAGGAGATCTTCCCAACCCAGGGATCGAACCCAAGTCTCCCGCATTGCAGGCAGACACTTTACCATGTGTGAAACAGAATGTTAAATGCTTTAAAATTGTATTATTTAATTCTCACATAAATATAAGAAAACCAAGTCTTAAAAATAACAGTGACTTTCTCATTGTACAGATAATAAGTGGCAGAGCAGAAATTTAAACTCAGGTATGTCTGAATCCAAAGTTCATACACTAACAAAAAGTATACCTCATTCTGTCAAATTATCTGAACTTCATCTTGCTATGGGTTCTTGTTTATTCTTCTCTTTGAACACTGCATTTATAGGGAATTTTAAAAACGTCTAAAATGTATAAGTTCACTTTTATTCAGTGTGCATCCAAGTTTCACATTAACTGCCTATTTTTCTTTTCTTTTTCACCCCGAGGTTTTTTGTTTTTTTTTTAGCTAAAACTTTTCAACCTTCTGTGATCTCTTTATAACTCCCTTTAGAATGCATAATTGTGCTCGATCAATTTGTTAGAGGCTTTTGAAGTGTTAAAAAAACCACATTAAAATTATTTTCTTTCAGGTTTTATGTTAATGAACATAGGTGCTATTCAGAGCAAAGTCAGGGTGTCAAGGGAACTTTAGTTAAAGTTATTCATACATAAACTAAAAAAGGAAACATCTTTAGTGGAGGAAAAATACATTTAACGAGTAAGTACGGCACACAATTCCTCCTTTCAAAAATGTCAGCTTGTATTGAACCTCCATTCTAGATATCTTACAATTACTTTGTCAACAGAAGGTAGAGCAGTGATGGATGACGCATTGGTTCTTGAAACCAAACTTTCTGTGAGTTACTTAGGCTGAAACTAAGTGCTTTTACATTCCAGTCTTATTGATGGTAGTGGTTTTATATTTATCACCCTGTCATTTCAGTTGACTGTATCAGGCTCTTCCCTGTAAGAATATGGACACTAATGGAGGGGTGTCCTTAGTGCCGGGAAGGGTCACAGATTCATTCTGCTAACACAGTCAGGGCACAGACTGTTTCCCATGGAAGCTTGGAGGCAGCTTTTCCCATTTCAAAAAGAGATCAGTAAAAGGGGCCTTAAAGCGCCTTTGGAAATTGTCTTACTGGCTCTCTTTTGACCATGACCCATCCTTGCGGTGCTGCACACAGAGGCACTCGGCTCTCACTAATGGAACGTTACTATTTTGCCGCCTCCCCTATAATAGGAAGAATTCTACCAGGACCTTGGTGAGTCCAGGACCTGATTGCAACACTTTATTTATAAGAAATTCTGTCAAGAATCAATAATAGTCTTGGGTCTCAAGTTCTTTCTTTAATAATACTTTGATATGATTTGTCACAAGCTCGCCCAGAGTATCCACCAGATTTTATTACTTACCTTGCAGCACAGTGTCTTATCTTTGAGTCATGAGATCAGCCATGGGGAGACCTTTAAAAAGCTATATTCTTTACTGTTTGGTTATTACAGAAAGTCTATGTGACTCAATAATATCTTTTATAGGGTGTGCTGTCACATCTTCACACAGATGTTTAACCCCACTGTAGATATACTGGAGGCCTGGAGGCCATTTCAGTGACATGGACACTGTTTTTCATGATTGGCTGCCTGACGTATCAATAGCAGCAAAAATAGAACTATACAAAAAAGCACAATGAAAACAATACCAAAAACACTACCACCATAACACAGAATGTCGACTTTTTCTCCCAGCCTGACGTTTCTGACTGGATCTTAAACTAAATGTCCATTTTGACAGAGATTTTGTTTAGAGTCCAGAGTTTTCGGTTTTTATTACCTGAAAGCAGCAGAAATTGGGAGATCAATTTAGATTCCTTTCCTGTGTGTGATCAGCTCCTTCAGGTTTCACTGTACATCTCAATAAACGCGCTCCTCCTACATCAGTAGTGTGCTCTATGGCAATAGCTCCAAATATATTTTGTACCTCTCAGCCGTGGAATTCATACTGTTGCAGCTAATGCTTGTTGGTAAATGCTTGTATCATTACATGTTGTATTTACACAACTGTATATGGTCAGCCTAGGGTTTCGTCTCTCCAATCTGTTTTTCTTCTCTGGAAGAAAATAGCGGAAAATGTACTAATACTCACTGTAGACAACACACACACACACACATACTCAGACACTCACAAGCAGACACACATGCAAACCAAGATTTCAAAATGGTAATCATTTTGAATTTTGAAATTAGAGGAAATGAGGGAGAAACACTCCTTAGAAAGTTATTATTTTAGATCTTTCATCTGTCTCCAAATTGGTACTCATTTTCAATGTAGATTTTAAAAATTTTTTTGGTATGTGAGCAAACATTCTATTTTAAAAGTTTTCTGTTTTGTTCCCACGGCTGCAGCAGTTGTTGCCCAAGGGGAATCTTCTAATGAGGCCAGCTGCTTTCTCCAGCAGTTTGGATCCTGGCTGACCGTGCACACAGCCTGAGCAGTGACACCCTACTCGGGCTCAACCAGGAGCGTGCTTTCACCGCCCAGAAGACGTGTGTGCTAAGTCGCTTCAGTTGTGTCTGACTCTGCGATCCCAAGGACTATAGCCTGTCAGGCTCCTCTGTCCATGGAATTTCCCAGGAAAGAATACTGAAGTGGGTTGCCATTTCCTACTCCAGGGAATCTTCCTGGCTCAAGGATCAAAACTGCCTCTCTTATATCTCCTGAAGCAGCAGGTAGATTCTTTACAAGACATCCTGCCTTGACTTCTTTGCCTTGTCCAGCACAAGCAGAGGCAGTAAAGCCAGTGGGCCCTGGAGACCCGACTGCTGGCTCTGGCTGTGACCCGCCACCCTATTTGTCCCTCTCCTTTCTCTTAGATCAACACACCTTTCAGGGCAGACTCAGGACATCTCCTCAGACTGGACTTAGGCTGAAGCTAAAACTAGCTCATGAGTGACAGGCCTCTGCTCCTGTCACTGCCCTCCTTCTCAGCTTTCCCAACAGCGAGAAGTGGTAGGAATGTTCAAGAAGTTGCCCTGGACTTGATTCAGGATCCCTTGGTTTACCTGTAGGATTGTGTCCAAGGGCAGGAAAAGGAATCTATAATTGCTAAATACGTACTGTATGCCAAAATCTGAGCCAGGCTTCTGNAAAAATTTTTTTGGTATGTGAGCAAACATTCTATTTTAAAAGTTTTCTGTTTTGTTCCCACGGCTGCGGCAGTTGTTGCCCAAGGGGAATCTTCTAATGAGGCCAGCTGCTTTCTCCAGCAGTTTGGATCCTGGCTGACCGTGTACACGGCCTGAGCAGTGACACCCTACTCGGGCTCAGCCAGGAGCGTGCTTTCACTGCCCAGAAGACGTGTGTGCTAAGTCGCTCCAGTTGTGTCTGACTCTGCGATCCCAAGGACTATAGCCTGTCAGGCTCCTCTGTCCATGGAATTTCCCAGGAGAGAATACTGAAGTGGGTTGCCATTTCCTACTCCAGGGAATCTTCCTGGCTCAAGGATCAAAACTGCCTCTCTTATATCTCCTGAAGCAGCAGGTAGATTCTTTACAAGACATCCTGCCTTGACTTCTTTGCCTTGTCCAGCACAAGCAGAGGCAGTAAAGCCAGTGGGCCCTGGAGACCCGACTGCTGGCTCTGGCTGTGACCCGCCACCCTATTTGTCCCTCTCCTTTCTCTTAGATCAACACACCTTTCAGGGCAGACTCAGGACATCTCCTCAGACTGGACTTAGGCTGAAGCTAAAACTAGCTCATGAGTGACAGGCCTCTGCTCCTGTCACTGCCCTCCTTCTCAGCTTTCCCAACAGCGAGAAGTGGTAGGAATGTTCAAGAAGTTGCCCTGGACTTGATTCAGGATCCCTTGGTTTACCTGTAGGATTGTGTCCAAGGGCAGGAAAAGGAATCTATAATTGCTAAATACGTACTGTATGCCAAAATCTGAGCCAGGCTTCTGTGTACATTAGCTCCTTTCATGCTCATACTGTGCTCTCCATGATACAAACGAGGAGCCCTTTATTCAGAGGATTTGCTGCCCTTATGAAAATGGGAGTGTGGGAACTGACCTTCAGATTGAAGGGGGTTTGACTAAAATTCATCCTTTCTCTACCCAAATTGCCAAACCATGCAGCTAGCCTCTTGCATGCTATCATCCTTGGACCACTGTCTCTTGGAGATTGTCATAAGTCTACTTTCCAGCCCATTCCCCGCATCACCTGTGCCCTCCCTTCTCTTCCTATCTAAATGCCAGCTCAGTCCTACGTCTCTGTGAACTCTTCTCCAATGTACTGATTCCGGGTTTTGCTATTTTTTCCAAACTCTTTATTTCGCAATAATTATAGATTCACATGTGATTGTAAGACCTAGTGGAGAGATATCCTCTATACTCTTCACCCACTTGCCCACAGTTATTTATAGTATAGGGTCACAAATGGGACGTTGACACTGAAACACCTCACCAGCCTTATTTAAAATTCAGCAGTTTCACATGCTTTCATGTCTGTGTGTTTGCATGCCTGCACAAGCATGTGTGAGTGTGCATGTGTGTATTTCATTCCAGGCAACTTCATCACACATGCAGATTCATGTGATAATCACCACAATTAAGATACACGGCTGTTCCATCACAGGATGCCTTGGGCTGCCCTCATACAGCCACAGCCACTTTCCTATCTACACTTACCAGCTCCTGGCCTCCTCTCATCAGTTCTCCGCTTCCACTTTGTTGTCATTTCAAGAATGTTATGTAAGTGAAATTGTATGATCTGTTGCCTTTGAGGGTAAATATATTTAGCTTTGAAAATTCTGTTCTTGACTGAAGTATATTTTGTATAGAATTATTCACTTATTTGAAACTAATTGTCGGTCCCCTACAACTTACCGGGTACTTTGAGATACTGAACATACAACAATGAACCACACTGACAAACATCCCTGTGCCATATAGTTGGGTCCTTATTTGTGGTGCAGTTTATTGTTCTCTTGATGTATATTTCTTATCTAAACTCTCATTCCATCAATAGATCTTAAGCTTCCTGAGAGCAGAGAGCCCATCACCCAACCATTCTGTTTTTACATGTGAGTCCTAGAACCACAAAATTTGACTGAGCATGTAGAACTTAGACTTATGGTACAGGGAGGAGTCCATAGAGATCATCTGGTCTGTTCTCCTATGAAAAGAATTTTACAGGAGGGGACATTATTGCTCTCCTAACACTTGGAAGGGCCTTGCACTAAACAATGACATGTAAAACAATTTAAACATATCAGCTCCTTTCACAAGGCATTCCAATCTTCAACACCCCTCACTCAGAGAGCTCATATTCAGTCTCCATGCTCCCAATAGTGGAAGCTGAGCTTCTACAATTAGTCTGTGCAACAGATGAGCAGCATCTTCTGAGTGAGATCTGCACACCACAAGAGAAAAAGGCTCATCACTGTGCAGATGGCAGCTTTGTTGCACTCACACAGCATCCATGACTGTATCAACACCAGCCTCCCCTTGTGATCACTGTGCAGTTCTTCTCTGTGTGGAGGGTAAAATAACAAGTTCTTCCCTTCCTCTAAAGCATGGAGATTTTGTGAGGACCTTCTGGAGACCTTGTGATGATCCCTTCAACCTGGTGCAGAGGTGAGAAAAATGAACTTAGTAAGCTTTGTAAAGGTGGATCAGCTTCCACAATCGGTCACCAGCAAATTCAAGTCTACAGAAAATGAATTTCCAACATGGAACGTGACTGTTATTATAGTCTTATAGATTCCTATTGAGAAATAAACCAAGAGAAGTGAGTTCTATCGTGAAGCATTGTGTCAAAAGTTTTGTGATTACAGAAGTGAATTTCCCAGAAGTACATAATTGTTTAAATTGAGTTATTTTCCTCCTCCCCAATTACAAGTCTATTGTCTCTTTATTATATAACAGTTGTTGACAAGGAATGGAAAGTTTAGAAGGATGTTGTATTCAATTTTCTGTGTAATAGAACTTCTGGAAACCCTAGGATACATGGTAAATTGATTCCAAAATATAACCATTGTCCTGATAGCATTCTCAGGAGGAGAATGCAGTTTTTATCTCAGCACCTTCAGAATACTGACTTGGCACAATAATCTATTTGCTGACTCTAAAATGATAGAATGAAGCCTTGTAGCAAATGATACATTGAAAAGATGAGAAATGAAGTAATCCATGAATCTGAAAAGATTCCTTTATTCAGTATATCATCTGTTCGGAGGATTGAGTTGTTGGCATCAGATGAAGCAGATAAGCTTACTAGCAAAGCGGAAATGTGGACTTTTTTTATCTGGCTCCTGATGAATTAGCTGGCCTTGCTGCCCAGTGTGCATCTTTCTTACGTTTTGTGTTTTAGGAATCACGTTTTCATAACCACTAGTGCAAAGAGGAAGTTTTAGTACAATAAAATGGACTTGGCCTGTGATTCATTTGGGTATAGTTTCGAATGATACCCAATCCAGAACTAACCCTATCTTCCACAACAGTTTCACTCTCTGTTCATCATTTGAAGAATTGAGTACAGAATCTATCAGACAGTAGACTGCTTGCTCTCTGCTGAAAGTCTAAGTGGACTTCAGAAGTTGTTCGGGCCTGCTCTCTTTGGCTGAGATTGTGAAGGAATAAGCCATGATTGTGGGAGGATATTCTATTTTGTTAATTGACACAATTCATGCATCAGATGAAGAAATCTTACTTTTTTGCAATTTACATGTAGTACAATGAAGAACTGGTGCTCATGAATGAATTATTTGGCTCCTATTGGTTCTGGAAAGATTTGGGAAAAAAAGAATTTCTAGAACAATAAGCAAAAATGAAAAAAAGTAGTCTGAGAAATTTCTAACAAATTCTTTCAGTTGCTATTTAGAAGACAATAATTATAGCATTCCAGATAATTATTAGAGAAGATTTAGTGGGAAAGGTAAAAACATTTTTATTCATCATCATAATTTTGTCTTTAGAAGAAATTTTAACATTTCTGCCAGACCCTAAGAAGAAGAAGCTAAAAGAACAATAAAATGCTTACAAAAGTTAGATTTAGAATTTACTGGGGTTACTACCAATTTAAACAGAAACTAACTGTCTTTTAATAAGGAGGCAGCAGCCATGTTAACTGGCATTAATGTAGATATGATGAATGAAATTGTCTGAACAGATGCCCTTGTATGGATTTGTGGAGTGATGCTGTTGATGGTGATTGCCATTTGCATCCAGTTGATAGACTGAGAATATGTGACATGATGCACCATGAGGGAGGAAATTAGCCAAGGACAGTGGTGTTGTGCTCAATCATGTCCAACTGTTGGGGCCCCTCTTTGGGGTCCCCTGGACTGCAACTTACCAGGCTCCTCTGTCCATGGAATTTTTTTCTTTTTCAGGCAGGAATACTGAGGTGGGTTGCCATTTCCTCCTCCAAAGGATCCTTCTGACTCAGGGACTGACCCATGTCTCTTGCATGTGCTACATTGTCAGGCAGATTCTTTACCACTAAGTTACCTGGGAAACCCCAGGAGAGTGGTGTTGCATGCCCTGAAATGGAACAGCAGGGTATTTGTTACTAGAAGTACAATTTGCCAAGTGGTTTATTTTCACTCTAAACAATTGTAGGTGATTCATAATTTACTTTCAGACTTTGGGTGGTGCACTCTTCATGTCTTGTGATAAACATCCTATATTTTGAGATTCTTTGTCAAGTAATTGGTTATGACTAGCCTGACTGAATGAATTTTTCTTTTTTTAATTGTAACTTTTTGTATACAAATACTGTGCTAAATATTTCCTACGTGTTTCTTCCTCCTAGGATCCTAATGACAGCAATATTATTATCACTCTCATTTTTTAAGTGTTGGAACAGAAAGCTAGAAGAACCCAAGTTCCTATCATAAATAGGACTGGCCGCTTACATCTCCTTTAAAGCACAGTTGTCTTAGACTTTACTTCTTATACAGCTACACCTAATCCTAACTGATATACTAACCCGTTAAAATTCCAAGGAAAAGGGAAATCAGGGCAATTTTATGTGCTAGACAATTTATATGTAATAACTCATATAATTCTGACACCTAGAAAAGTTATTTTTTATTTCCATGTCATAGTTGACAAAGAATCTCAGAGAACTTAGCTTACTTTAATGATGAGAATTTTGGGATCCAGAAAAGTTTTTTAACTTCACAAGAGTGATAAATATAAGTCAACCACAGGTCTTTATGGTTCCAAATTCCATGCTTTTAATTTGACTTTGTTGCCTTAGACTATAAAAACCAAATTTAAAAGGTTTCTGCCTTTAATATCACATGATTACCCAAACTGGTTGAGAAAAGAAGAGAGGATAAACAGACAAACCTGTTGTTGCCCATAGAAAGTGAGTTGACATTATTTGTTAAGTGAAGAATGAATAAATGATAACTGTTTTTTTCACCAGTTCTACTGCAAGTACATGATGTAAAACAACAACCACAACAATGTCAGAACTTTTTAAAAATCTCAAAACCATTAAAACAAAAAATAGCCATTGAGAAGATTGAGGATGCCAGGCACAGAGGTAAACTGGAATCTGGCAGGAAATGCAGATTTGGGGATGAACTGAAAATCTCATAGAATCATGAGACCATCCCCATATGAGCTCTACTAGTATGTTCAAGTCCAAAATCCTAGCAGCAGAGGGGGAACTGGAGGATGCTTCTCCAGTGAAATGAAACTAGTACAGACCTACAGATGACAATAGTTAGCTGTCCCAGTGAAAAAGCCAGCTGGTAACTCTTGTGCTAGAGAGGCACTCATTAGATGGCTGCTGCATTAATGTGTGGTTTCCCGTCAACTCTTTAATGCATAACTATGAACAGAGAAGAATGATTAGATGCTGTAATATAGAGAAACAAATAAAGAACAGAACTGATAAGAAATCTGGACAATGGAAAGACTGAATATCTTTCACTAATGAATCAACAATGGAAAATGGAACAATTTGAGAAAAATAAAGTATTTTAAAAATAATGTATGATAGCCAAATTTTAATAAAAGTGTTATAAGATACAGTCAGAAAATATCCCAGAAAAACGATAATAGAAAGAGATGAACAGATGAAATGTTTTGGGACACCTTATGAACCCAAAATAAGGTCTAACATAGACTTAATAGGCATTCTGGAAAGAGAGAACAGAGAAAATAAAGACAAGGAAGTTATTTTAAAAGACTACAAGGATTTAAAAAAAAAAACTAAAGAATATAAAGTGGAAATTCTTTCTGTGCTCCTAAAAGAATGATTGAACAAAAGATTACACTAAACTGAATTGTAATGAAATTTTGGAATACTACCAATAAGAAGATGACACTAAACTTCTAGGCTACAATGTTGGGAGATAGAAGAGTAGAACTATAAAGTTTGGAGAATAGAAAGATTTCTAAACCTACTTTTCTCTGGATGCTATTAGAAGATGGTGCGCCAACAAAACATGATCAAAAAAACCCCCAGATCCAACACTGCAGAAAGGATAAGATATTTGTTAGGATGTCTTAAAAGGAAATACAGGAGGCACTACTGTGTAGCATGCCTAAGAGTTGCCAGTCCACATTGAAACCGGAAAATATAGAATTCCAGATTGTGAGATGCGAATACATTGTTTTGTTAGATCTGACTGGGTGAGAAATTATATGAAGAGGCACACTTTGAGTCAGTAATTCAGTAAAGATTTAAAAGAAGCCAAGCAAAAGAAAAAAGTGTGCAATTATTTACTTTAGAAAATGATAAGTTGAACAATAAATAAATGTAAGCAGAGTCAACTACTTGACTCACTAAGGAATATATGTGCATGCTGCTGCTGCTAAGTCGCTTCAGTCTTGTCCGACTCTGTGTGACCCCAGAGACGGCAGCCCACCAGGCTCCCCTGTCCCTGAGCTTCTCCAGGCAAGAACACTGGAGTGGGTTGCCATTTCCTTCTCCAGTGCATGAAAGTGAAAATGAAGTCGCTCAGACGTGTCTGACAACTCAGCGACCCCTTGGACTGCAACCTTCCAGGCTCCTCGATCCATGGGATTTTGCAGGCAAGAGCACTGGAGTGGGATGCCATTGCCATATGTGCATAGTAGCAACAAAAAAGATTGTGGATATGAATTTAACTACAAGTTGTTAAAAATCTACCACAAAGATAAAGAGAGAATGAAATTATGCCTGTATGTATCTACTTTTGCTTCATTGACTACACTAAATTCACTGACTGTGGGGATCACAAGAAACTATGGAAAACTCTTAAAGAGATAGGAGTACCAGACACCTTCCTGAGAAACCTGTATGCAGGTCAAGAAGCAACAGTTAGGACCGGGCATGGAACAATGGACTGGCTCCAAATTGGGAAAGGAGTATGACAAGGTTGTATATTTTCACTCTGCTTATTTAACTTACATGCAGAGAACATCAAGCAAAATGTTGGGATGGACGAATCATAAGTTGGAATCAAGATTGCTGGGAGAAATAGCAATAATCTCTGACACTCAGACACCATTTTATTGGCACAAAGAGAAGAGAAACTAAAGAGCCACTTGAAGACAGTGAAAAAGCAGGCTTAAAATTCACCACTAAAAAACCAAGATCATGGCATCCTGTCCCTTCACTCCATGGCAAATATAAGAGGAAAAAGTGGAAGTAGTGACAGATTCTCTTTTCTTGGGCTCCAAAATCACTGTGAATGGAGACGGCAGCCATTGGCAGGGCTGTGTTCTCTCAGGTCAAACAACAGGGAGGGAACACAGCCCTGCCCATCAGTGGAAAACTGGCTTAAAGATTTACTGAACATGGCCCTGCCCATAAGAATAACACCCAGTTTACCCTTCAATCTTCCCCTTGTGGCTCAGACAGTAAAGCGTCTGCCTGCAATGCGGGAGACCTGGGTTCGATTCCTGGGTCGGGAAGATCCCCTGGAGAAGGATATAGCAATCCACTCCAGCACTCTTGCCTGGAAAATCCCATGGACAGAGGAGCCTGATAGGCTACAGTTCATGGGGTTGCAAAGAGTCGGACACGACTGAACGACTTGACTTTACCCTTCAATCATTCTTTCACATCAGGAAGCTTTCATAAGCTTCTTATCCTTCTCCATCAGAGGGTAGACAGAATGAAAACCACAATCACAGAAAACTAACCAAACTGATCACATGGACCACAGCCTTGTCTAACTCAATGAAACTATGAGCCATGCCATGTAGGCCACCCAAGATGGATGGATCATGATGGAGAGTTACGATAAAATGTAGTACACTGGAGAAGGGAATGACAAACCACTTCAATATTCTTGCCTTGAGAACCCCATGAACATTATGAAAAGGCAAAAAGATAGGACACTGAAAGATGAACTTCCCAGGTTGGTAGGTGCCCAATATGCTACAGGACATCAGTGGAGAAAAAACTCCAGAAAGAATGAAGAGACGAAGTCAAGCAAAAACAACACCCAGCTGTGGATGTGACTGGTGATGGAAGTAAAGCTTGATGCTCTAAAGAACAATATTAAATAGGAAACTAGAATGTTAGGTCTATAAATCAAGGCAAATTAGAAGCAGTCAAACAGGAGATGGCAAGAGTAAACATTGACATTTTAGGAATCAGTGAACTAAAATGGCTTTCAGCTCAGTTCAGTTTAGTCACTCAGTCGTGTCCGACTCTTTGCGACCCCATGAACCACAGCACGCCAGGCCTTCCTGTCCATCACCAACTCCTGGAGTCGACCCAAACTCATGTCCATAGAGTCAGTGATGCCCTCCAACCATCTCATCCTCTATCGTCCCCTTCTTCACCCACCCTCAGTCTTTCCCAGCATCAGGGTATTTTCAAATGAATCAGCTCTTTTCATCAGCTGGCCAAAGTGTTGGAGTTTCAGCTTCAAAATCAGTCCTACCAGTGAACACCCAGGACTGATCTCCTTTAGGATGGACTGGTTGGATCTCCTTGTAGTCCAAGGGACTCTCAAGAGTCTTCTCCAACACCACAGTTCAAAAGCATCAATTTTTTGGCACTCAGCTTTCTTTATAGTCCAACTCTCACATCCATACATGACCACTGGAAAAACCATAGCTTGGACTAGATGGACCTTTGCTGGCAAAGTAATGTTTCTGCTTTTTAATATGCTATCTAGATTGGTCATAACTTTCCTTCCAAGGAGTAAGCATCTTTTAATTTCATGTCTGCAGTCACCATCTGCAGTGATTTTGGAGCCCAGAAAAATAAAATCAGCCACTGTTTTCATTGTTTCCCCATCTATTTGTCATGAAGTGATGGGACCGGATGCCATGTAAGGTCTTACTGTTTAGGTCGGACAGCTACATGTAAAAGAACACCATTCAAAAAGATAAACTCAAAATGGATTAAAGACCTAAAGCTAAGACCAGAAACTATAAAACTTTTAGAAGAAAAGATAGGCAGAAAACTAGATGAAATAAATCAAAGTGAGATCCTTTATGGCCCACCTCCTAGAGTAACGGAAATAAAAACAAAAGTAAACAAGTGGGACCTGATTAAACTTAAAAGCTTTTGCACAGCAAAAGAAACTATAAGCAAGGTGAAAAGACAGACCTCAGAATGGGAGAAAATTATAGCAAATGAAACGACTGACAAAGGATTAATTTTCAAAATATATAAGCAGCTCATACAACTCAATACCAGAAAAACAAACAACCCAATCAAAAAGTGGACAAAAGACCTAAACAGACGTTTCTCCAAAGAAGACATACAGATGGCTAACAAGCCCATGAAAAGATGCTCAACATTGCTCACTATTAGAGACATGCAAGTCAAAACTACAATGAGATATCACCTCACACCAGTCAGAATGGCCCTCATCCAAAAGTCTACAAACAGTAAATGCTGGACAGGGTGTGGAGAAAAGGGAACGCTCTTGCACTGCTGGTGAGAATGTAAATTGATACAGCCACTATGGAAGACGATATGTAGATTCCTTAAAAACTTACGAATAAAACCATCATGTGACCCAGCAATCTCACTCCTAGGCATATACCCTGAGGAAACCAAAATTTCAAAAGACACATGTATCTCAGTGTTCATTGAAGCACTATTTACAATAGTTAGAACATGGAAGCAACCTAAATGTCCATCNACTATGGAAGACGATATGTAGATTCCTTAAAAACTTACGAATAAAACCATCATGTGACCCAGCAATCTCACTCCTAGGCATATACCCTGAGGAAACCAAAATTTCAAAAGACACATGTATCTCAGTGTTCATTGAAGCACTATTTACAATAGTTAGAACATGGAAGCAACCTAAATGTCCATCGACAGATGAATGGATAAAGAAGCTGTGGTACAAATACACAACAGAATAGTACTCAGCTATAAAAAGGAACACATTTGCATCAGTTCTAAAGAGGTAGATGAACCTAGAACCTATTATACAGAATGAAGTAAGTCAGAAAGAGAAAGATAAATATCATACTCTAATGCATATATATGGAATCTAGAAAAATGGTACTGAAAAAATTTATTTACAGGGCAACAATGGAGACACAGATATAGAGAATAGACTTATCGACATGGGGAGAGGGGAGGAGAGGGTGAGATGTATGGAAAAAGTAACATGGAAACTTACATTACCGTATGTAAAATAGATAGCCAACAGGAATTTACTGTCTGATTCGGGAAACTCAAACAGGGGCTCTGTATCAACCTAGAGGGGTAGGATGGGGAGGGAGATAGGATGGATTTTCAAAAGGAAGGGGATATATATATATATATATACACATAAAGGCTGATTCATGTTGGGCTTTGACAGAAAACCACAAAATTCTGTAAAGCAATTATCCTTCAATAAAAAATAAATTAATTAAAAAAAAG
>SJYA01000623.1:2113358-2133138 GCA_006410615.1 Neotragus moschatus | reverse complement strand
AAAAAAAAGATTGCTGGGAGAAATATCAATAACCTCAGATATGCAGATGACACCACCCTTATGGCAGAGATTGAAGAAGAACTAAAGAGCCTCTTGATGAAAGTGAAAGAGGAGATGAAAAGCTGGCTTAAAACTCAACATTCAGAAAATTAAGATCATGTTATCTGGTCCCATCACTTCGTGGCAAATAGATGGGGGAACAATGGAAGCAGTGACAGACTTTATTTTCTTGGGCTCCCAAAATCACTGCAGATGGTGACTGCAGCCATGAAATTAAAAGATACTTGCTCCCTGGCAGAAAAGTTATGACCAACCTAGGCAATATGTTAAAAAACAGAGACATTGCTTTGCCAACAAATGTCTGTCTAGTCAAAGCATTGGTTTTTCCAGTAGCCATGTATGGATGTGAGAGTTGGACTATAAAGAAAGCTGAACACTGAAGAATTGATGCCTTTGAACTGTGGTGTTGGAGAAGACTCTTGAGAATTCCTTGGACTGCAATTAGTCCATCGTGAACGAAATCAGTCCTGAATATTCATTGGAAGGACTGATGCTGAAGCTGAAACGCCAATACTTTGGCCACCTAATACGAAGAACTGACTCATTTGAAAAGACCCTGATGCTGGGAAAGATTGAAGGTGGGAGGGGAAGGAGATGACAGAGGATGAGACGGTTGGCTGGTGTCACTGACTCAGTGGACATGAGTTTGAGCAAGCTCTGGGAGATGGTGATGAAGAGGAAAGCCTGGGATGCTGCAGTCCATGGGGTTGCAGGGAGTTGGGCATGACTGAGCAACTGAACTGAAACGGAACGTGCATCTTGGAAGGATAGTTATGACAAACCTAGGCAGTGTATTACAAAGCAGAGATATCACTTTGCCAAAAAGGTTTGTATAGTAAATGCCATGGTTTTTCCAGTAGTCATGCATGGATGTGAGAGAAGGCTGAGCACTGAATTGATGATTTCTAATTGTGGTGCTGGAGAAGATTTGTGGGAATCCCCTGGACTACAAATAGATCAAACCAGTCGATCTTAATGAAAACCAATCCTGAATATTCACTGGAAGGACTGATGCTGAAGCTGAAGCTCCAATACTTTGTTCATCTGATGCGAAGAGCTGACTCATTGGAAAAGACCCTGATGGTGGGAAAGATTGAGGGCAAAAGGAGAAGGGGGTGGCAGTGGATGAGATAGTTAGATATCATCACTGACTTAGTGGACATGAAATTGAGCAAACCCCAAAAGATAGTGAAGGACAGAGGAGCCGGGGATGCTATAATTCATGGGGTCACAAAAAGTCGAACATGACTTAGTGACTGAACAACACCTGTATGTATATTTATGTGTGTGCTGCTATTGCTACCGCTAAGTCGCTTCAGTCGTGTCCGACTCTATGCGACCCCACAGACAGCAGCCCATCGGGCTTCGCCGACCCTGGGATTCTCCAGGCAAGAACACTGGAGTGGGTTGCCATTTCATTCTCTAATGCATGAAAGTGGAGTCGCTCAGTCGTGTCCGACCCAGGCTTCTCCGCCCATGGGAGTTTCCAGGCAAGAGTACTGGAGTGGGGTGCCATTGCCTTCTCTGATTTATGTGTGTAAAAGACCTAAAATTTTCATTTACCGCTTTAATAGGTCAATAGATGATGTTTTACTTTGATAAATCACAATGTAGCTGGGTAGCAGTAGACAGTTAGAAACATTAAAAATGTTGTTGCCCTTGGCAATATGTAAACTGGGTAGTAAACAGAAGGGATAATCTTTTTTAAAATATATATATATATATATATTGCTATTAGTAATGGTTAAATTCTTCAATTGTATACTCATATTTCTTTAATTTTTTAAGTTTGTAGATCCTTGCCATCATTGCTACTTGGCCATCCCTGAATCTGTCGGTTTCCTCTTTAGCTTTACAATGCCTCCTTTCTCTTTCTCCCAGTTGTCCCTTCAGTAACGTGGAATTGGGCTAAAATCACTATTATGCACATTCAGAGTTCTTAGAAAGATAAGAATTTATTCCCCCTGCGGTGCTTCCTTTTCAGTTCTGAGCACAGCAAAGACATGTTACATAACTCGGAGTTTCAACAAACACCTGGAAATCAGGCTGTGTGTATTGCTCAGATGAGACCAGACATGAAGAGATTGGTAGTGACAAGTGTTGTCACTTCTCTCTCTGACAGCAGGCAAGTGGCACACTGTATATACAAGGTCTGATACCATGCTCTCAAGATGAGAAAAAAAGGAAAAGGTAAGTGAAAAATAACATTTCAGAGAGAGCTAGCTGGGGAAATAATGGCAAATTACACATGATTTAGCTTTGCTCTTGGCTTTTATAAAGACTCAAGAACTATGAACTGAGCCGTTGAGCCCTAATTAAGTCTCCTCTTGATGTCTGCACTGCACACCCAGTTCTCAGGCTGCGTTTTAAAAAGGCATCATATCATCTTCTAATTCATCTGCTTTTTTTCCTGCCTTGCTTTATTTTTTTTAATTTCCCCTTTGTTTTCCTTGAGTAAAATGAGGTTAAAGTGAGTCATGAAGAATTTAAAAAAAATTACACAATGCAAAAATAGCTCAGATGAATTTTAATTAGAGTCTAATTTAATGGGATTTGAACCCACCACACTGGAAGGCTATAGCTGTAACTTCAGTCATTAAATTGCAAGGCCTTTGCTTAAACTCAGTGGGAGTTTAGAGAGATTATTTTGGCTGCTTGAAGACACCATGTTTTTTCCATTAATGCCAGGGAAATATATTGAGCGACTAAAATATTACTAATAAAAATAAATGTGAAAGTTGTAAATTTCAAACAATGTAAGGCCCATAGTTCATACCTGAATTTCCAAATGTGTATGTGACATTTCATTAAGCTTAAAGCTGAAGACACACTGTATTATGTCTGACCTCTTTGAAAAAAGGAACCTAAATATTTCTGCACTTTGTCATCCCTTGGTATCTAACAATAATAAGGCAGAAAATATGATAGGATCTAAGTCTAGAGAAGGCTGTTATGGAAACTCTCTGGTCCTGAGCTCAGACATGAGACATCGTCATGACCTTTTAGCATCCCCAGTCCTCCCACTGCCTTCCAATGGGTTGTTTTCATTCATAAAATGGGAACAGTGAAATATATCAATTTGGATGGGAGATTATGAGGTAAATCAATTAAAATCAACACCTCAAGCCTTTCCAGAAAAGGTAATGCATGTTAAGGGGAAGGCAGAATTCCCAGAGGGGTTTGAACTCTTTATCTCAGAAGTTAAGTTCTTCCACCTTGAACCATTAGGCTGTACGGCCTTGAGAAATACCCCTGGTGGTTTCAATCACTAAGTCAGCCACTGGAGGGAGCCAAGATGACTTCCAGAGTGTAGTTGAATATGCTGAACCAGTAGGGAAAGATAATTTTAAAATGGCACGTAAGGATGACAGAATTTGAACAAAATCCCTTTTATTTATTTATGCCAAAATCTGTGTGAATGTAAAATGCCATCTCAATCATGCTTTATTTATGGTGTGGTTTTTTTCTTTGGGGAAAAAAAGAAAAGAAGCAGAATGTTGGCTTGACTTTCTCCTCTGACTGATTCTCATTCCCACTGGCAAGTGAGCCATGTGGAGAGCTCGGACACCAGAGCAAGCCCCAGCACAGGCCGAGCCAGGTGTGGGCACACTCCTTGACTCAACTTGCCTGGTTTGATTCGAGCAGGTTAGAAAAGGCATTGCTTGTCATTTCATGCAGCTAGAAATCATGCCTATGCCTCTCCTTGAATAGAGAGATGTGCAATATGTAAAATTCCTAAAGACAACTTTATTTATAGCTGTTGCAAACAATGTTTATACAAAGTTTATTAAATATGTCACCCACATTGATTTATCCCAACCAATCTCTTCAATCACTAATATTTATGTGATCGGTTCAGTTGCAACAATTATTTTATATGCTGTAGAGTATGTTATAACTAGGGATTCACCCTGGCAATTATATGAAAGATAAAATGCTTCCTGAAGACCTTGGGGCAGGCCAGGAAGTATATTATTGGACACAAGGTGGTTTTAACTGAATGCCACAGCACTTAATTTAGAGCAAGAAATGTAGAGCATCTTGTGCTTTAAAAATGAAAGCTAGTTTTGTGTTCTTTCTGGATTTTTCTTATTTCTGGGATGGTAGCAAAATCCTCTGCACAATTCCTTTTTCACCTCCAAACCTTGGGCCTGGAAACACTTTCATCTCTTTGAAACACTTGTCATCTCTTTGAAATTCTGTCAGTTTTTGCTTCTCGGCAGCATTTGTTTTTATTTAGTGCCCAAAGTGGGCAGGAGAGTCTACTAGGCATTTACAAACACCTATGAAGGAAACTAGACACATGTTCATTGCCTGAAAGGAATTGGCATCTGATGTGAGGGGCTGAAGCATGGTTAACAAGAAACCAGAATTTTCTAAAGAGCCCAAGGTAACTGCTGAAATTATGAGATGATAAGCTCATCAAAACATAAAAAGTTATTAAAAACTCAAGTGAATGCAACTTCTTCTGTTTCCTAAGAAAGACTCAAAAGTCCTTTGTTTGGCAAAACTGATTTGACAGACCCATTTCAGTTAGAAGAGTAGAGCCTCGGGGCATGGCATGAAAATAGACAATAACACAAAGAGGAATCAAGACTGTTTTGCAGAAGTTAGCAGTCTTTCCGGGCTGAAGTTCACTGTAGAAAGGAGAGAGGGCACAAGCTTGAGATCTAGGAAGAAAGAGGAGGGAGAACTGGAGGAGAAGATGATCCCTGAAACTTGTTTTCTCCCAAGGCTGGAAATGACCTTGAGTGCAGACATGTGTGGTATTCAAGTTGGACAATTTTGCTTCATTGTTGTGTATGCCTCTGCTGGCTCCCAAATCAATGTTTTGGGAAGTGGGGAGTCCAAACTGAAGTAAACTGTTTCATAAAAGCACATAGTGATAATTGATAAACAGATAATTTGGTCTTTGGTCAAAGCAAAAATACAAAACCAAAGGTAACTAGAAGTGTTTTGTCAGCACTCACCCTAACTTCCAAAATCTCTGGGGAGACTGGGAGGAATCCTCACTGAGAGATGAAGACTCCTTTTAAAGTAATTTAATCTCAGGGGACAGAATGAACCCTGACCTAAGGGTCCTATAACATTGCTGCAGGCAATGAATGGGTTCTTCCAGTTCTGCAATAGACACTGGCTTCTACCCTTTTCTTCCTCCTACTATATGTTTTTCAAAAATACTTATTTCTCTGCCAGGAGAGATTTTTTTTCCACTAACCAAATTGCCCTCTTTAGTTGCGATTAGATTTGATTTTCAGGCTGTTTCATTCCATAGCCTTTCCTAGCAATTAGTATAAACAATGAAGAACTTTGGGGCCATGGATTTGGAAATACTTGTGTAAAACCAATCACTCTCAAGTAGAATCTATTGAACTTGTAGAAACTTTGTGGTCAACTCTTTTAGGAAGGCAATTATCCATGAGTTACATGAATAAGTCAATTGATTGACTGTTCATTGAACAATCCTGGCCCCAGGCTGCAAGCCGGACAGAAGATGAAGAAATCTTCATCTGCGGCAAGTATGGGTGTTCATGAGGAAGAAAGTGAGTGACCAACCATTTAGGAGAACCATAAAAACAGTATGGAGTGACTCTCATCTTTTTGGGTCCAATTTATCATTTAATGCAAAGAGGAAAGATTTGACTTCAACTTGGTAGTAGAAATTTGGGCTTTGCCTCATAGGTTCATAAAACCGGATTATCTGTTAGGAAAAGTTTGCAGAACCTAAGATATTAGAGACTCTCATTGTGGCTGCTAACAGATATGTTGTAACCTTAGTATTAAGTTGGTATCCAGAAAAAAAACTATATAACCAACTTAAGGGTTCATAGTTGTACACAGTATGATGTTATACTATTCTTTTACACTCTTCCTCTGGGAATCTTAGTTTACAGCTCTTGACAAAGAATGCTCATTCAGTAAAGTCCTACAGGGATAAATATAGTATAACATTGCTGACAGTAAGATTCCCCAAATTTCTGTGTCCTATGAGACCATGATGCAGAGTATCTGGGGCCTACTTGATATGCTCCCTCTGAGTCCCAAGTTCCATTGAACTGCCAACCCTCACTGGTATCTGATTGCCACAGTTCCTTGATATATGAAATCATGGTGGAATTTCCTTGGAATGATATATCTTAAGCCGGGATAGCATTCAATGACTTCCAGATGCCTTCACAATGATGGTCCACTGCGTAAGGAATTACCACAGATTATCTCCCCTTTGATTTGTCACAGTTTTGTATGGAGTTTATTATCAGAAGAAATATTAACCTAACCTTCAACAGCAGCCTATTTCTGAAATCTTCAGACAATATTGAATAAAAAAAAAAAAAAAGAACCAAAAAAGGAGACTGTTATTCTTTTTACTGACATGAGAATGGTCAGTTATTTCTGCTAAACTCCCAGGAAAAAAATGAAGGAAAATCCCATAGTCCTGAAGTGCTTTCTATCCTAAGCATGGAATAAATATCCAGTGGTCTAGAGAGTGTTCATCTAGAAGGTGATGAAGGTAACATGTGGCAAAGGTAACAGAAGTGGGAAGGTACTGCCAACAGTGCACTGAGCGGGGAAGAGCAGGGTTCGTTCTGTCTCCCACCTACCTTGGCCTCTAGGCTGCTGCCATGCATGTGATCTTGGATTCTGCACCACAGACCTATGCAAAACTAATTGTTCATGTGATTTTCTTTCTGAGCCACTGCAGATGTCCTTTTCTGTAACAATTTAATTAACACTTTAAAATAATGATGCATTAATTAATGCCAAATTACAATGAAAATCCTGGAGAATTACACTTTATATCAACATTAATGCAAAATGAGTTCCTCCTGGATAATTTTTCTTACAATGAATACAAAAAGAGATAATACTAATTAGGCCATCAATTTAAATTTACCATAATTTCAATCCATGTCATTTATCTGCTTCCCAGCACAAAACAATTCTGGTCTACCACACGTTTGTACTGCAGTAGGGATGTCTGTATAGCAATCAGGCCAGGGTCAACTTTAAGGTATTGTAAGATGGGCCTGAATTTTGTATCTCAGTCATTGAAAACAGTGTGTGTGTGTTTAAGAAAAAGAAAGAAATCCAAAGCTTTAGTAATAAAATGTCTTGATTTGAACAAAGTTACATACTCAGTGTTATGCTGTGCATGGCATAAGTCACATATAATTCAGTTTATTTTTCAGTCTCAGGGTCATGACCCAGGAGTTAGAAGAACTGTAGTATCTCAGGGCCATTAGTTCCCGAGCAGACCTAAATCACCTCTTCCCATGTTCAAAAGTGATACTATCAGCACCTGTTACATTTCATTTTCATTGCTTCTAATAAGCAGATGTTCCTTTCAGCATGAGGAAGAGAGCAGGTTCCAAAGGTTAACTTCACAACATTTGTGAAGAAGGAAAACATGGCAGTGTCTCTTCCATTTCATCTATTTTCTTTCTGCAGTGACCCTTCACACTTGTCTTTCATGTTGAGATTCACTTCATGTCTAGAGCATTGAGGGTCTGTAGACCATTGTGCTTCTAAGTTAAAACACCTGGACTAAATATTTTCATCAAATCTTAACTGTTTTATTCTTAGGTAATTCTTTCAACAGTAAGAGTTCATTGGGTCACACTCCTTCAGCTGTATGCTTGCTAAGTTGCTTCAGTTGTGTCCCACTCTTTGCAACCCTAGGGACTGTAGCCCACCAGGCTCCTCTGTCCATGGGATTCTCCAGGCAAGAATACTAGAATGGGTTGCCATGCCCTCCTCCAGGGGATCTTCCTGATCCAGGGATCGAACCTGTGTCTCCTGCATTTATAGGTAGATTCTTTACCACTAGTGCCACCTGAGAAGCCCATTCCTTCAGGGCTTAATCTTAGATTGTACTCTCTTTTTGACAAGGAAGTCTAAGATGATAGAAATTCCCACCTCTCATGTTTGGGAATCCTGACATACACCTTGCTGCCGCTGCTGCTGCTGCTGCTCATGTCCAACTCTGTGCGGCCCCATAGACGGCAGCCCACCAGGCTCCCCTGTCCCTGGGATTCTGCAGGCAAGAACACTGGAGTGGGTTGCCATTTCCGTCTCCAGTGCATGAAAGTGAAAAGTGAAAATGAAGTCGCTCAGTCGTGCCCGACTCTTAGCAACCCTATGGTCTGCAGCCTACCAGGCTCCCCCGTCCCTGAGATTCTCCAGGCAAGAACACTGGCTAAAGTACTGCAAAAACATATTTAATAAAACGACCAACTGGAATGCAGAAGTAGATATGGAAATATGCCAGCAAAATAAAGAAACTTTCAATAGCAAGAATCTCTACCTTCAGAAGGGATAACATCAGAATGTGGTGTAGTTCTTGTACCTCTGGGGCACTTTCCTTGATGTGTGCTAACTCCTTTTAGCAATTTATCACCACACCCCTCTTGAAGATCACTTTTCCCTTGTATTAAATGACAAAAACTTTGCTCTTTATAGTTTGATTTTCCCATGTTCTAAATCAGCAGTGGAAATTTCTGCTTGCCCAGGTGTTCTCAAGGAAAGTAGGCAATGGGCCTAAATGAAGTCTGGCAGAAAGAAATTAATTTTAAAAAATCAATAAGCTCTGCCTTTGTTTTTATTCAGCTTTAGGGGAATACATATCGGTGACATTTACCTTGGACTGTGTCTCCATGCCTGAAATAACAAGAGCATGTCAGAGCGGATCGGGGGCATAGGTGATCCATTCCACCTCCTCTGCCTGGTTGACTGCCAGGTGGTAGATGATGAAGACAGCTGAAAACTCGATCTTGTAGGACCACTTGATATCATACAGTCATCTTTCAACCATATGTATCTACCAGAGGGATCAAAATGATGCAATTCAACATGTGTTCCTTGTTTACATCTGTAGAGTTTTTCATGAGGATGATAAAAATCTCTAAGCTAGTTCATCATATATGCCATTAATTATATGCTTGAAATTTCTTAAGGTAATTCTATAAATTAAACAACATATCCTCATAGCTTAGCTCAGCATCTCAATATTTGTTTATTTGCCTCTTACAATACTTATATTCTCTTCCTACTCCATTCTTCTATCAGGAAATACTAGTAAAAAAACTATGCAAATTTAGGAACATTCTGAAATGGAACTGTTTTACAAAGATATGAATTGTGTCATGTTGCTGGCAGATGAATGTTTTCAAATCTGTTCTTTTAATAGTATCTTAGCAAGGTTATTATACAAAGAAACTATTTAGACTATTTCTCGGTTGACATAGTTTAATCCTTCTAGCATTAGGTTTATTTTGAATGGTGAAGGCAATGTGTCTCAAATGTTGGGTTGCATTGAGTTAGAAATAGTAACTTTACAAAAAAAAAAAGTGAACTTTCTTATTTAATGATCTTCCTGATTTTCTTCACCCATATTTATCCAAGCACAGAACAAGCAGGAACCATAAAACCCTAGTGGCTAGGTCTCAACTTAACCTCATGAGTAGAAACCTGTTAACCCCAGATCTTCTTCCCCTCTTGGATTTTTGCATTGCTACTTTGCCCTTAAACTCTGGAATTAGATGGGAATTCAAATTTCAACTCTACCCTAGAAAGCTATCTACCCTCACTAAGCTTTAGTTTTCTCATCTACAAAGTGGAAATAATAGTACAAGTGGTTTTGAAGATGGATAGAATGAAAGTGCTTATACAGTGTTGTGTACCTTTAGTTCAGTTTCTGTTGGTTGAAAATCCATTCATTGTTTCTGCAAACATTGACTGATCACCTTTCAGTGACAGTCACAAGCCTCAGGCAATAGTAAGACGATTAAGATAAATTCTTTATCCGAAAGAACTTCACAGTCTAGGTGCCCATTTAGGTACAAGTTCAGTTCAGTTCAGTTTAGTCTCTCAGTTGTGTCTGAGTCTTTGTGACACCATGAACCTCCCTGTCCATCACCAACTCCTGGAGTTGATGCAAACCCATGTCCACTGTGTCGGTGATGCCATCCAATCATCTCATCCTCTGTTGTTCCCTTCTCCTCCTGCCTTCAATCCTTCCCAACATCAGGGTCTTTTCAAATGAGTCAGCTCTTCGCATAAGGTGGCCAAAGTTTGGAGTTTCAGCTTCAACGTCAATCATTCCAATGAATACCCAGGGCTGATCTCCTATAGAATGGACTGATTGGATTTCCTTGCAGTCCAAGGGATTCTCAAGAGTCTTCTCCAACATCACAGTTCAAAAGCGTCAATTCTTCAGTGCTCAGCTTTCTTTATAGTCCAACTCTCACATCCATACATGACTACTGGAAAAACCATAGCCTTGACTAGACTGACCTTTGTTGGCAAAATAATGTCTTTGCCTTTCAATATGCTGTCTATGTTGGTCATAACTTTCCTTCCAAGGAGTAAGTGTCCTTTAATTACATGGCTGCAATCACCATCTGCAGTGATTTTGGAGCCCAGAAAAATAAAATCTGACACTGTTTCCACTGTTTCCCCATCTATTTCCCATGAAGTGATGGGACTGGATGCCATGATCTTTGTTTTCTGAATGTTGAGCTTTAAGCCAACTTTTTCACTCTTCTCTTTCAATTTCATCAGGAGGCTGTTTAGTTCCTCTTCACTTTCTGCCATAAGGGTGGTGTCATCTGCATATCTGAGGTTATTGATATTTCTTTTTGCAATCTTGATTCCAGCTTGTGCTTCTTCCAGCCCAGTGTTTCTCATGATGTACTCTGCACAGAAGTTAAATAAGCAGGGTGACAATATATAGCCTTGATGGACTATTTTTCCTATTTGGAACCAGTCTGTTGTTCCATGTCCAGTTCTAACTATTGCTCCCCAACCTGCATACAGATTTCTCAAGAGGCAGGTCAGATGGTCTGGCATGCCCATCTCCTTTAGAATTTTACATAGTTTATTGTCATCCACACAGTCAAAGGCTTTGACATAGTCAATAAAGCAGAAACAGATGTTTTCTGGAACTCTCTTGCTTTATTGATGATCCAGTGGATGTTGGCAATTTGATCGCTGGTTCCTCTGCCTTTTCTAAAACTAGCTTGAACATCTGGAAGTTCACGGTTCATGTATTGCTGAAGCCTGGCTTGGAGAATTTTGAGCATTACTTACTAGGGTGTGAGATGAGTGCAATTGTGCGGTAGTTTGAGCATTCTGTGGCATTGCCTTTCTTTGGGAGTGGAATGAAAATTGACCTTTTCCAGTCCTGTGGCCACTGCTGAGTTTTCCCAATTTGCTGGCATACTGAGTGCAACACTTTGACAGCATCATCTTTTAGGATTTGAAATAAATCCACTGGAATTCCATCACCTCCACTAGCTTTGTTCATAGTGATGCTTCCTAAGGTCCACCTGACTTCACATTCCAGGATGTCGGGCTCTAGATGAGTGTGAGTGGTCACACCTTCATGATTATGTGGGTTGTGAAGATCTTTTTCGTACAGTTCTTCTGTGTATTCTTGTCACCTCTTCTTAATATCTTCTGCTTCTGTTAGGTCCATCCCATTTCTGTCCTTTATCAAGCCCATCTTTGCATGAAATGTTCCCTTGGTATCTCTGATTTTCTTGAAGAGATCTCTAGTCTTTCCCATTCTATTGTTTTCCTCTCTTTCTTTGCACTGATTGTTGAGGAAGGCTTCTTATCTCTCCTTGCTATTCTTTGGAACTCTGCATTCAAATGGGTATATCTTTCCTTTTCTCCTTTGCTTTTCTCTTTTCTTCCTTTCACAGCTCTTTGTAAGGCCTCCTCAGACAGCCATTTGCTTTTTTTTTAGGTACAAGAGTAGATAATTAAAATACATTATGTTGTAATAGAGGCATGAACAAAATACCATATAGTAACAAAAAAATGGAGAGATTAACTTTGGGAAGTTGGAGGACGGATCCACATAATAGGTGATATTTGAGTTACAGTCCAGTGAAGAATAAACACAGCACCATTCTAAGAAACCAAGATGTATGTAGAAAAGAGGCGGGTTCATCATGTGTCAAGTTGTAGATATGGACATATATGGATTCATAACAGCTTGTTTATGAGGACAGAGATTAAGTGAGTTTGGATGCAAATGATCAAAAACATGTATTTTCCTTCTTGTATCTATGGAGTGCTTGGTAAACATAACCAAAGTCTTAAATTTTTAGGTACACTATGCCATAGCATTTCTGTTTGCAGGAATTTATTTTAAGAGAATTGCCATGAAATAAGAATAAAGTTGTGATATGAGTTTCTGGTTCTCACCAAGATGGCAAACTAGAAGGGCTGTTGGATCCCTGCCTCTAATCAATCATAGAAACATTAAGAAAAAAATGAGAAACAGACTCTAGGACAAACAATATCACAAAACTGTGAAAAACCAATGAAACCACAGTGGATGGTTGACTTTTGAATGTGTGGTAGTATTGGATGCACAGAGACAATAAATGGAGACACAAAATATAACTGGTTATGGCAATAAATATGTGAACCTTGCCAGAAAGGTTTAATTTTTGTTCTCATCTTTCCTTCCATTATCTTGGGACCATTAATGCCTGCTATTTTTCTAGATACCTACACTCTCAGTATTTGGGTCTGAGGGATAGGATCAAAGTAGCGTAGCAAAAATTCCTGAAGGTAGGAATAATTGGGGTGAACAGGTTCCTGCCCATCAGTTGTCCTCAGGTACCCACTTGTTTGCCCTGGCCCTCTGAACCCCAGAGTTGGGGGTCACTGTGCAGAGTTTGCCTCCTGACACTGTTGCTTGGCAACAAGACTTCCCCAGAGGAGTTACCTGGTGGGGCTGCAACAAAAGGGAGTGGTCAACAATGATCGTATACTGACTCACGTCTCTGCTCTGGGCTCATCTTTCCTTTTCCTTATGCTTGCTTCTCTGCCTGGTCCTTGGGCTCTTCCACTGCACATTTTACCAGACAGAGAGCAGGAGGCACTCACAAGAGAACATGGACTCATGGACTGAGATAGCAAGCATACTATGGCATTTAACTTTCTTACAGAACACACACCAGACTGGGCAACATACATCTTCTAAGAGTAAACTTTTAGAAGAGATGGATGAATACTCTAAAATAAGTATGATTAAAATACTTTTGGGGGAACAGAACGAGGAATAAATTAAAAGATCAGAATGAGAAGCTCTGGGCTTTGCTTGTAGCTCAGTTGGTAAAGAGTCTGACTGCTATGCAGGAGACCTGTGTTCAATCCTTGGGTCAGGAAGATTCCCTGGGGAAGGAAATGCCAACTCACTCCAGTATTCTTGCCTGAAGAATCCCATGGACAAAGGAGCCTGGCAGGCTACAGTCTATGAGGTCACAAGAGTCTGACACAACTGAGCGACTAAGCACACAACACACAGCACGCACCCAGTCAGCAGGAAGTGGGGTGAGGAAGTAGAAGAAAAAAAAGCTAAGTGTCACAGCAGCTGGAAATAGAAATGATGTTATGTAAATATCAGAAAGCTCAGGGGAGAAAATGGAATGAAATAGTTAAAGAAATAAGAAAAATGTAACAGGACTTTTGAAAATTTCAAGACCTTAGAATGACAAGGGCTGGTAGAGCACCAAACAAGAAAAATAAGGAAAGCCTCCCACAGGGACTAGCAAAGAGCAGTGGTGGACTTTACTCTCTTCTAGAAAGAAAGAGCAGTTCATCTACAAGAAAAGAAGAATAAGATTGGCATCAGATTTCTCCACAGCAACAGTGGATGGAAGAAAAATTAGTGTGCTTAAGAACTGAGAGTAAATATTTAATTACAAAAATATTTACTGTGGCATTTCTTATAATACCGAAATACTGAAAGTGCCTTGAATGCCCATACAATGGCATACCATACATCCACTTAAAAATATGTTACAGAAAAATGCTTTAAACTTAAGAAGATAGTCACAGTGAATGGATTTCTCTATGGGTGTAAGATTCTGCACATGCGTAGGATGATTCCGTTTTTGTATATGTGGAAAGAATGAAAGAATATATGCAGGAAGTTTAGTTTTTATCTCTGACGGTTAGCTGGAACTACATATACTACTTCCTTTTTGATTTTTTAACATCTACACTTTCTCATATGAGATTTTGCTACTTTTTTAAAGGGAAAAAAAATGTGACTTAACTCTTCATTTATCTCTGAGAGAACTCCAAGACTAAATACTAATTGGGAGTGATTTTAGATGCTCAGAAGCTGTTACAACGGTTCTAGGAGGTGTGGCAGGATTGAATGAAGACAGTGGCAAAGGGGCTGGATCTAGGGGGCTCTGTTGGACTGACATGCAGGAAAAATAAATAGGAATTTGTTAGCAGTTGGATAGGGGACATGTCAAGGATGACTCTGAAGTTTCTAGCTCCTCTCATATTTTACTTATCAACTCCTAAATTTAGGTTTGAAAGAACTATTATACATGCCCTTCTAAAGAAATGTTGTGATACAAAAGGCAGATATTTATACTATGTTTCCAGCAGCTCCTTCTATGAAAGCACTTTTGAAGCTGATTTGTATGTACACCTACATTGTGAGCCACAGATATTTTATTTTCAAGAAAAACATGCTCTACAAACTCTTTCCCAACCTGTGTCATTAAGCAAAAGCAATTGCTTTATTCACCACCAACCTCTGCCTGAGATCTTTTGAATGCAGCTTCAAAGGTACATTCCATGAATATATCTTTTTCCCATGTGTGTTGAAACCTGCTGGCAAAATATGTGTTATTTCATACCTCTATGAAAAAAATGGGCCACGTACATGAATGGGCAATTTACAACAGAACCGAAACAAACAATGGCTACTATAGGAAAACATGTTAAATTATCTTAGTAATGAACATTAAACCTAGTTTCAAAAGGCAAAATAATCTCTTAAAAAGATAATGCACAATGCTGGCAGGTTGTTGGTGAGATGAACATTTTCTTATATGGTTAGCATACTTTCTGGAAAAAATGTATCACTATTTGAGAAGAACATTAAAACTAATCTTTCCTTCCAGACCAGCAATCACATTTTTAGAAATTTATATTAAACAAATAATTAGAAATATAGTTAAGGATTAACTAATTGATGTTTAAGACAGGATAGTGGCCAAATAAGTTGTATACTTACTAAAAGAACATTTTCCCCAAAAGTTTAATGATATGAAAGAATATTCATGATACCTAAGTGACAAACTCTGTATGCCATAGAATTTTGATTTTAAATAGTTTATTTTTGCATTTTAAAAAAAGGGAAAGAAAGAATCTGAAATGTCAGCAATAATTATCTCTAAATAGTGGGATTATTGATAATTTTGCTATCATTATTGGTTTTTTAAGTTTCTAAAGTGAAGCATAAAGATTTTAAAATGGAGATAATTATTAAAAGTAATTTATTTCCGATGCACTTTCAGTAATGTTGAGCACTCATTACATTTTCTTTTTTTTTCTTTTTGTGTATATATATAAATAGATAACTGGCACAGATATAAAAAGCAGTTCAGTAATGTAGGAAAATTACCACTTGGCCATAGATATGTGTTTACTTAACTAGGATGTTGTCTAGGAAGTGCTCCTCATTTAGTAAAAATTTACTGAGGGGCATAAATCCGCAATCTGTCAAAGGTGGAAAGGATAGAAATAATACAGTCCAAACCTCATTTTACAAGTGGGCTTTGTGAAAATTTATTTTTGTTATGAGGCTCTCGGAAGCCATTGACGGCTTTCAAATGCAGAAATGAGATAATTAGATAATTTTGGTACTAATGTGGATGGTGGATTGGCAGAGCAATAGTTGAGGGACAGGACATCCAGAGAGAAGTCTATTTTAATAATCCAGAAAGAAAGCAATAAAATCATATATTGGGAAAGTGGTAGTGGATCTGAAGAGCTGATGAGCTAGGTTAGGTAACTATAGATGGTGATATTATTGCCTGAGATAAATTATCAAATGTGCTCAGTCACTCAGTTGTGTCTGACTCTTTGTGACCCAATGGACTGTAGCCTGCCAGCCTCCTCTGTCCATGGGATTCTCCGGGCAAGAACAATGGAGTGGGTTGCCATTACCTCCTCCAAGGATTCTTCCCAACACAGGAGGCAAACCCATGTCTCCTGAGTCTCTTGCATTGGCAGGCAGATTCTTTACCACTGAACCACCTGGGAAGACCTCATATTTGTCCACAATCTTGCCATACTGTGGGCTTTTAATGAATACCACTCATTGACTAATTAGGCTACATTTATATCTTCTTCAGATCAAATTACCAACATCCGTTGGATCATGGAAAAAGCAAGAGAGTTCCAGAAAAACATTTATTTTTGTTTTATTGACTATGCCAAAGCCTTTGATTGTGTGGATCACAATAACCTGTGGATAATTCTGAGAGAGATGGGAATACCAGACCACCTGACCTGCCTCTTGAGAAATTTGTATGTAGGTCAGGANTCGATATACAGAAAAGCACAGAAGAGAGAATAAGGGTTGAGAGCAAATAAGCAAATGTCTGGCCTAGTAGGTATGCCAGACAGCAAAAACTCAAGAATACGAAAGTTATAGTGTAACACAGAAGTGAGAATTTAAACTACATGAAGAAGTCCTAGTTTCATTTTTTTCTTATAGTTTTTATTTTTTAAAGATGAGAATTTTTTAGCATATGAATTTTTGTACATATATTTTAAAAGAACTAGTATCCTTTGCTCCTGGGATAAAAAAGATGAAAATTACATATATACATTGGTTTATTCTTAATATTCTTATTGCTTTCACCAATAGTATTTTTTAAACTGCTCTTCCATGTAAGCAGAAACATAAGTCGCTATTTCCAAAAGAAGTTTTTGGCAATTGGGCGAGATAGGAGGTTGGAAGGAAATTAATCTTGAATTGCAAACCTTACAGATCTTGGAAGATTTATCAAAGAAACATCAGACTCTTTTTCATGTCCTGAGGAAAATCCTNTTGCTTTCACCAATAGTATTTTTTAAACTGCTCTTCCATGTAAGCAGAAACATAAGTCGCTATTTCCAAAAGAAGTTTTTGGCAATTGGGCGAGATAGGAGGTTGGAAGGAAATTAATCTTGAATTGCAAACCTTACAGATCTTGGAAGATTTATCAAAGAAACATCAGACTCTTTTTCATGTCCTGAGGAAAATCCTCTTTGTCTCACCTCTGATTTTGGCCATGGTTAGAATAGACATTTTCTTGAGCCTTCTACCCATCTCACGTTGACAGTGTCTTGTTCAGACATTGGAGGACCTAGTATCTCTAGGTCTTTCATTTCTGGCTGGGCTTCTGTCATTTTACAAAAGAATCTGGTAGGAGCAACCAGCCTGTGAAACCAAGAGGTACCATTATGTTAATGTTCCAAAGTGCATCTCTTAATCAGTGGGAGACAGGTTGATATATAAATAATTCTCCTGGTCTGTAACTGTGATGTTACTGTAATGCTACTGTGAGTCATTTTTTATGTTCCTCAGAAAGTTCTGCTTGGAATTGAACCCCATTTATATTTGATATTTTATTTTTGGATTTCAATACACCATTTAGACTTTTTAGCTTCAACTCTTTTTTTCAACGATGGTTGTTTTCTCATAATTCTATGAATTTGGCTGACTTCAAAATTACCAGTAAGTATTCATTTGTTTATTTATTTTAAAACTGAAGTATAGTTGATTTACTTCAGGATCAGGTTCAATCCCTGGTTTGGGAAGATCTACCAGAGAAGAGAATGGCTACCCACCCCAGTATTCCTGCCTGGAGAATTCCACAGACTGAGGAGCCTGGCAAGCGACAGTCCATAGGGTCACAAAGAGTCAGACACCACTGAGCAACGAATGCTTTCACACTTTCATGGTTGATTTACAATGTAGTTTAGTACAGCAGAGTGATTCAGTTACACATATACCTATATGTAGCTATAGCCATATCCTCTTGCGTATTCTTTTTCTTTATAAGTTAGTAAAAGATACGGAATGTTGTTCCCTCTGCTATACAGTATGACTTTGTTTCTTGTAGTTTTGTATAAAGTATCATGTATCTGTTAATCCCAAGCTCCTAATTTATCCTTTTGCTGCCCTTTCCCCTTTGGTAACCATACTTTTGTTTTCTATGTCTGTGAGTTTGTTTCTATTTTATAAATATGTTATTCATATCTTTTTTTTTAGATTTTACATATAAGTAATATCACTGCAGATGGTGATTGCAACCATGAAATTAAAAGACGCTTACTCCTGGGAAGAAAAGTTATGAGCAACCTAGACAGTATATTCAAAAGCAGAGACATTACTTTGCCAACTAAGGTCCGTCTAGTCAAGGCTATGGTTTTTCCTGTGGTCATGTATGGATGTGAGAGTTGGACTGTGAAGAAGGCTGAGCGCCAAAGAATTGATGCTTTTGAACTGTGGTGTTGGAGAAGACTCTTGAGAATCCCTTGGACTGCAAGGAGATCCAACCAGTCCATTCTGAAGGAGATCAGCCCTGGGATTTCTTTGGAAGGAATGGTGCTAAAGCTGAAGCTCCAGTACTTTGGCCACCTCTTGTGAAGAGCTGACTCATTGGAAAAGACTCTGATGCTGGGAGGGATTGGGGGCAAGAGGAGAAGGGAACAACAGAGGATGAGATGGTTGGATGGCATCACTGACTTGATGGACCTGTGTCTGAGTGGACTCCGGGAGTTGGTGATGGACAGGTGCTGCGATGAATCGCGTGCTGCGATTCATGGGGTCGCAAAGAGTCGAACATGACTGAGCGACTGAACTGAACTGAATATGTATGATATTTACCATTTTTAACAACATGGGTGGACCTAGAGATTATAATACTAAGTGAAGTAAGTCAGAGAAAGACAAATATCATAAGACTTCTTTTACTCAACATGATGTTTCTGATATTAACCCGTGTCATGTATTTTAATAGTTTGTTCCTTTTATTTTTGGATGAGTTATATTTCATTATATAAATATGTCACAGTTGACTTATGTTTCCATTTATGGACATCTGATGGGGGTATTTTGAATAAAGCTATAATTTGATTCAAAATATTTTATTAAGTATTTTTGAAGGTTTAAGCATAATGTTTTTGCATCTATGTCCATGAGAGATATTTGTCTATAATTTTTGTTAATATTTTTTGTGAGATATCAGTATCAGGATTATGCTGCCTTCATAAAGTAAGTTAGCAAATATTCCTTCTTCCTCTAATTTCTGTAAGCCTTTGTATAAATTTGGTACAATTTTCCTTATATTTTGATAGAATTCACAAATGAAATCATCTGGGCCTGGAGTTTTCCTTGTGCAAGTCTTTTGATGATTGACTTAACTTTATTAATAGTAGGACATTTCAGATTTTCAATTTAAAGTCAGTTTTTGCAAACTGTCCTCTCTGCCCCCAAGATTTATCTATTTCATCTACATTGTCAATAAGTTTGTGATACAAAGTTGATCATAATATTGTTTTAATGTCCTTTTAATGTCTGTAGGATAAGCAATGATAGCGACACTTTTGTTCCTGTTATTGGTAATCTGTGTTCTCTATTTATTTTTGATCAGTCTAACTAGAGGCTTAGTATTTTGTTGATCTTTTGAAAAAAACCAAGTTTTTTTCCTTACTGATTTTTGTATTGCTTATCTGTTTTTTATTTCATTAAAGTCTGCCATTATCATGATAATTTCCCTAATTTTACTGACTTTGCTTTTAATTTCCTCTGTTCCTATGTTTCTGTCCTTTTTGGATTTTTAAATATTTTAAAAATTGCAATTTCATTTATATCTATTTGCATTATTTTTAGTAATTGCTT